>PVKB01003540.1:148578-194688 GCA_004027205.1 Ctenodactylus gundi | reverse complement strand
CACCAAGCTTAGTACCACACCCTCTCTCCATGCAGAGTGGGACAGCCTGAAGACTGTGCAGGACTCGTGTCCTTCCTGTGCTCCTCAGATGCCAGCTATATCACCGGGGAGAACATCGTGGTGGCCGGCTTTTCTCCCCGCTTCTGAGCTCAGGCTCTCTTCTGCAGGAACCTCATGTGTCTGAAACACTTTAGTAAAGAGAACTGTCCTTGAAGCACATATGCTTTGGCTCAAAACCTTCACTGACAGAACAATAAAGAACTTCAGCAAAGAGGGCTTACATTATCTCGCACTTGTCTCATCCTAACTGACTCTCTGCCCCTCTAACCTGGCTTTTCTCCAGTTCCATTAGTCTTTTACTGAAGTCTCCTGTATCCCAGCTCTTTTCCCAGTGATCTGCCCCTTTTGAGTCTGGCTCAGTGTTCTGCCCCTTCCAGGTTTAAGCTCTTAATCCACCTGTAATCTATAATCTACCACATGCCTGTCTTCCATCACATACCTATATCCCACCTCTCCATACCAGGCCCCCATCTTATAATAATACATGATCGCATGAATAACCCATAACATCCAAATACATGAGAACTGGGGTAACATTCCAAATCCAAACCACCATAAGGAGCGTCAGTTCGCTGAAAGAACATAGTAATTTTAATGTTTAGGCATCTAGTAAAAGTGCTTCCAAATATATGAAAGGAAACACAAAGAAAAAACAGGCAAGCTTTCATATACACTCAGATAAAATTATACCCATAAGAGACTTGTACTTTGAACATTGCAAAACTTTGCTAGAGAAAATTAAATACCGAGAACTACACCTTGTCCTGTAGTTGTAAAATTTAATATTCTTAAGATGGTAATTCTCCTTAAAACGAAAAACAAAGTGAAACAGGGGAGTAGGGTGGGGACAGAGGGAAGGGTGGGTAGAGGGGAGGGACAAAAGGAGAGTGGGAAAGTCCTTGTTACCTTGACAAGATATGTATGTGCACAAAATGCCAAACTTCATTGTAAACCTTAAATTTTGCATTTATACATATCAATAAAATGGGGAGAAAAAAGATGATAATTCTCTCAAAATTCATTTATAAATTCAATTCAATGTCAGCCAAAATCTGTTAGAAAATGACAAACATCTAAAATTCACATGGACATACAGATGACCTAAAATTGCCAAAAACAACTTTCAAAAAGAACAAAATTGAGACATAAGGCAGTGGTATTTAAAGACATTATAAGGTTGTTATCAACAGGACAGTAAGGTTTTTCTCCAGAGTCTTAGGAAGCTAGACATATACTAATAATAAGATCTGGCCATTCATTCTACAGAATACAAATGGTCTGTAAAATTAGGGCAATAAGCTTCGTCTCACTCACTTTAAGACATGAAGACTGAAGCATCAGCAAGACACAATCTTTCAAATTTAAACTGAACCAATAGCCATCATCTAGTGTGACCTTGACAGGCACGGCACACACAGCTGGGAATAAAGGGATGAAACTTAGAGTGGCCTTTTATGTACTACCACTCCCAATGACTGACTTGAGAAATTTATATTTTTCATTCTCACATCTCTGCTGAGCTCGATTCTTGAATTGGTTATTTTCTGATACCAAGGACATTGCAAACATTCCTCTAATGATGTGTAACCTTTTGTTACATATCTTTATGTGGGCACCAAATGTGACCCACAAGTCAATCACACACACCTGACAACTCTGCCCTGTGTATTTCTTAATCCCAGGAAGTTGACAAAATTTCTCCAACAGCCACAGACATTTACTCAGATATTGCAAAGGTCATCTGGGAAGCCAACTAATAACTAGAGCTTGACTCTTTCTGCACAAGTGCTATTACACGTGCTTTAGACTATAACAGTGTATTTCTCAAATCTTCTAAACCTAATTTGGCCTTCATTTGGAATCAAAGACATGGAAAAATGACTAGATCTACCTATGACCGGTTCAACTTTACACACTTACTGGATTGTATACATACTGACACTGTACCCTGCTAAGACTTACAGACATCTCAGTATTATCATTATTTTCTTTTCTATTTGACAAGTTTGATTCCAAGAAGATTTTACTCCCAGAAGATTCATTAAGTCAATCACCATTACATCTAAGTTCAGCTAAAGCACAATCTATTTCTGGCTAAACAGATTATAATAAGTAATTCTGATTTTTTAAAAAAAAGTACTCATGTTTTCCCATATGAATAGGCTTGGACTAGAATCAATTTATGCCTAAGTATTTAATTATTTGGGTTTTTTTTTTTCCTGAGCTTATGCTGTGGTTAGGATCTTGAGTGTCCCTGAATAACCTCACCTATTTGGAACTGTGTGTTATTGAGAGGTAGAGCCTGGCTGGAAGGGGAAGATGCTTGGGGTTTGATCTGGAGAGATTTTGTCAACTTGTTGCAATTGGAGGTTCCCAGGTCACAGCTTTCATATGTATGTTGCTGACTTGTGGGCCAGGAAGCGACAGAAGAGGACCCATCCCCTGTGCGGTGGGCCCAACTGGCAGCTTGAACTAAGTTAAGGAAAGAAGAGGAAACATTGTTACCGCGTCTTCCTGGGAACATTCTAGGCCTGAATCTCTAGACTAGCTTGGCTCCTGCTTTCACTTGGTTTCTGTCTGCAATGGGCAGCTCTTCAGCCTCTGCTATGTGCTTCCACCAGGGCTGGCTGCCTTTGTACAGACTGTGTGAGACCTTATGTGAGCTGAATGAATATTTCCTCCCTTAAATTGTGGATAGTATTTTGTCAGAGCAATGAGAAAGTAACTAAGACACCTTAACTCTGAAAAGTTCTCTTGATTGCTTTTCAAGTTCACTTATGTTTAGCAAAAACCAGAGATAGAACTGTGATCTACTTCAATCTCCATTTGATATTTGCATTCTTTCCTGCAAAAATGATCTTTCCTCTTCTCTGAATAACTCTAGTGTTAGTGGAGTCACCATGCCATCTAGCAGTGTGTTTCATCTATAGATACCTCTGAACATTTTAAAAAAAATTCTTCTTAAATTGAACTGTAAACTGTCTCTTCGTACGTTTTTCTCATTGGCCTTATAGCTATGGAAGAAGTACTATCAATCATGTTGATTCTCTCTTTCCCTTGACAGCCTTTCAAATGATAACACAGCTATTATCCCACACGTCCCACTTTGCTCTTCCCCTTTGCCTGCTAAACATCTCTGATTCCCTCTCTAAGTAGCTTTATCTTTGATCACCAGGTAAAAGACACTTACTAGCATCACTCTTCTCACCAGGAAGATATTGATTCCACTACAGTGCAAAAGACATAAGTATGAAACATCAGCACTATCAAAATTCTGCATTCCATCCACACTTCTTTTCCTGAGCTTCTAGTTCTTCCTTTATTTGTAGTTTAAAACAGTTTCTGAGGCTACTCAAATCTCTGTTTGCTCAAAAAGGCATTCATACCTCAGCAACAAGCCTCGATTTGGGCTGGAACTCACAGACAGAAGAATGAGAAGATTCATGGGTCTCAGATTCTCTTGACACCCTCCAGAGGGTAATTCCTGGACACATTGTAGTTGTATATACTTTGAGGCTATGCTTCAGCAGAAGAGCCCATGGGTCCTAGAGAAGAAAGAGAAAGAAGAGAAGGAAAAGAAAAGGAAGAAGGAAAAGGAGGAGGAAGAGAGAAAAGGATGGGTGGATGAGTAGAGAGATGAGTAGGAGACGGAGGAATAATACTATCCCAATGGGTGTGTCTCATAATCATGTCCCACTGCTATTCATGGATACTTGCTCTCCATGTGTTAGTGTGACGCCTCACAGAGGTTAAGCCAAATTGTCTCCTGTGGCGTGCTGTTAGATATGTCATGGTTATCTGGTCTCTTTCTCTTCCTGGCAACATTTTGTATTAACACCCCTCCCACCACACACACACACACACACCAAACACACACACACACACACACACACACACACACACACACACACACATGCATTTTCTCATAAGTCTTTCTATACAAATTCTTGTCTCATCACCAACTTTGGAAACCCATTAATTCACTCTCTCTCACCACTGGTAAGATCCCTGATATCAGCCAGTGTCACAGAATTCCATCCTGAAGCTTCTCTGGCTAAGGCCACACTCAATGCCATTTGCCTTAGTTTGAGTCCCCTTAAAGCAGATCCCAAAATAAAGACCTGAGTACAGATTAATTTGTTTGGTATGTGACACTAATAAGCAAGAGTGAAGGAAGGGAAAAGGTTACATATCTTTAGAGGAATACTTGCAATGTCCTTGGTATCAGCAAATAACCGATTCAAGAATCAAGCTCAGCAGAGATGTGAGAATAGAAAATATAAAGTTTTCAGGTCAGTCCCTTGGAGTGATAGTAAAAAAACAAAAAGTCACTCTAAATTTCACTCCTTTACTCCCAGTTGTGTGTGCCGTGCCTGTCAAGGTCACACTAGATGATGGCCATTGGTTCAAAGAATATTACTTATTTTGAAGTTCAGCACCATGAGGAGGAACAGCGCCAACCCTAAATCAGTCCATGGCTACAATAATCCATCAGGTGGGGAAACTCTGGAGCTGAGATTCTTGAAAAGGACCAGCAAAATTCATCATCATGTGTTTTTGTCACCCTCTTTCGCTCTAAAACTGAAATACTTAATTCAAGGAAATATGTGGTCTCCGTGACAATACATGTGACGCTCTTTGGGGTACACTTTGCATTTAAACCATCTCAGAGGGAAACAATTGAAAGTGGGAAATAGAGCAAAGGAGATTTTTCAAATCAACATTAGGGAATTGATACAAACTGAAAACTGTGTTTAACTTTATCCTTGGTGCCCCAAATTCATTAAATATGGGGATTTTGTTAGGAAGGCGAGCATTTCAAATGAAAATAAAATCACCCTCCTTTTACAGTTTTTCTTTACATGGCAACACTGTTAATGTGTGCGTGTGTTGCATTTTCTTTATAAAATGCTGAATGCACTTACTAGCACGGTTGTAAGAATATGCAATTTTTATATCACTTGTTCTGTAAATTGTTCTCTTTGGTGATATACTTTGGACATATTTCCTTTCAGTGCTTAAAAATCTATCTCACTTTTTTACAAGATGTATTATTTTTATAAAGATTAATTTAATTTTCCTACTAGTAAATATTTGTTTGTTTTTCAAGTTGTTTGCTATTAAACAAATTTGCTTTTAAAATTGTTTCCCATTAGCCTGTGTCTCTGTAATTATTCTTGTAATACATTTCTGATATATTTCAGCAAATATATTCACAGTGTTAATCCTAAACAGTGAAATTTTTTAGTCAAAACAGACAAAATGTACATTCATTTAAATATATAACAGGTACTGTCAAAATGCCTTCTCAAAGGTTACAACAATATAAAATCTCATACACATGTCTGAAGTCATCTATTGCTTTCTAGTTTTGCCAGTCTACTATTATACTGCATTTTTAAAATTTACCAGTTTAAAGTTGAAAGACTGTACCTTGCTGATGCTTCAGTCTCCATGTTTTAAAGTGAGTGAGACTGAGTTTATTGCCATAATTTTACAGATCGTTTATACTCTTCCTATAAACCTCTTATTCTTGAAACCTGTGTATCTTCTGATTTGTTTTACTTCCTCATTCATTTGTACAAAGATTTTTTTTAATCTAAGGCAATCATATTTTGCAATTACATTTTCACAGTTTGCAACCAGTTGTCTTGTCCTTTGCAAAACAGAAGTTTTACATCTTTACAAAGTCAAATTTATCAGTCTGTCCCTTTACAGCTTTGGGGGAATGCATATTTTAAATTTTCTTTTGTTGCTTCAAAGTCCAAGTGATTTTTTGTTTCTTTTTCTCCTCATTTAATGTGTATGTTTGTGTGTGTGTCTGTGTGTGTATGCAATACACAATGGTTACACAGAGCTTGAGTTTTTTGTGGACGTACACATTGTTTCAACATCATAGTCCCTTCTCCCCCCTTGCCCTCCTGCACCCTCCCTTTCAGCCCAGCTCTGCTACCACATCCATTTGGTTCTATAGAATGCCTATGTTTTGGGTTTCTCATATTAGAGAAACCACATGATACTTAACCTTCTGAGTCTGACTCACTTCACTCAGCATTAGGATCTCCAATTTACCTGCCTTTTATAGAAGAGTACTACTCCATGGTGTACATATTCCACAATTTTGTTTCCATTGGTCTGTTGAAGGATATTCTGGCATCTTCCACAATTTAGCTATTCTTACTCATGCTACTATAAAAATGAGTATACATGTATCTCTATTATACATTGATTTTAACTTTTATTGAAAGATTCCTAGAGGAGATGTCCCTGGATTGAATGGAATATTTATTTTTAGCCTTTTGAGGAATCTCCATACTGCTTTTCATAGGTGTACCAGTTTATAGTCCCACCAGCAATGGAAAAGTGTTCCTTTTTCCCTGAAACCTCGCCAGCATTAATTGCTGTTTGAGTTCTTGATATGTGCCACTCTCGTTGGGGTAAGATGGTATCTTAGTGATGTTTTAATTCGCATTTCTTTAATGACTAATGTTGTAGAACATCTTTTTTATGTATTTTCTGGCCCTTTGAACTTTTTCATCTGAGAACTGCCTATTCATTTCAGTTACCCATTTTCTAATTGGGTCTTTGATCTTGAAGGTCTATTTTTCTTCAGTTTCTGGTATATCCTAGTTATTAACATCCTGTTCAAGCTCTATGTGATAAAAAAAAAAATTCCCATTCTTTCGGTTCTCTCTTCAATCTGCTGATAGTTTCCTTTAAGAGCCAGATTATCCTCCTTATCTTCAAGGGCTGATAATTTATCTTCAAAGTGTTTAAGCTGATTTCGCCCTTTTTTATGTGAGTTTTTTATATCCTGGAGTTTGGAGGAAACTAATGCAAAACAGCAGACCTACAAAAGTCAATACAGAACATGAATGACAAAGTCACTAAAGAATTCCAAAAATACGAAAAGATAAAGGAAGAACATCAGGAGATGAAAACCTCCATGGAAAGTTCAGGGAACCAAAAAAAAAAAAAGGAGAGAATTAGGATTTAGAGGACAAGAATGAATCAATGGCTGAGGCTGTCAACAACCATGAAATAATTCAATGTCAAGAAGGAAATGGACTGCTACAGGTTATAGAAGATTCAAAGAAATTTAATCTCAGAATAGCAGGAATACAAGAAAAAATGGAAATCCATATGAAAGGACTAATATATCTATTCACTGAACTCGTAAGAGAAAATTTCCCATACACAGAAAATGAAACAGATATGCAAATGATAGAAGCATACCCTGCAACCACTACACATAACCAAAACAGAAGCTTCCCTAGACATATTATAATAAAACTCAATGAAATACAAAGCAAAGAGAGAATTCTAAAAGCTGTCAGAGAAAAAAAGCAAGTGACATATCAAGGCAAACCTATCAGAATAACAGCAGACTTCTCAACACAAATTCTAAGGACCAGAAGAGCCTGGAGTGAAGTCCTCAAAGCTGTAAAAGGTAACTGTCAACAAAGACCCCTGTACCTGCAAAAATATCATTTAAAATTAACAATGAAATAAAACCTTTCATGACACAGAAACCTTAAGGAAATTTATGACAACCAAACCAGAACTATAAAAAATTCTCAAAGGTCTGCTGGATAGGGAAACAGGGAACCACCACAACAAAGAACACAGTGGCAGGTTTATCCATTATAGAGAACATTTAAAAATAAGTGAACAAAAGAATATTCATAGAGTGACAAAGTGGAAGGACCTAAGGCACACATATCAATCATAACCCTAAATGTGAATGGCCTCACCTGTCAAAAGCATAGATTGACTGTCTGGAATTAAAAAATACAATCCAACCATATGCATCTTGCATGCAAGAGACACATTTCAAACATGAAGATAAGCATGAACTCAAAATGAAAGGCTGGAGTTCTATATTCCACCAGTTGGGGCACATATAAAAGTAGGGGTAGTGATAGTCTTTGCTGACAAAGCGGACTTTAAGCCAAAATTGGTCAAAAAAGACAAAGAAGGTCACTTCATTCTTGTAAAAGGAACAATCTAGCAAGAGGGACTGACAATCATAAACATTTGTGCCTGTAACAAGAGTGCACCCAACTACATAAAACAAAAACTACTGGACTTGAAGAAACAGATAAATTCCAACTCTATAGTAGTGGGAGACTTTAATACTCCTCTCTCCCCAGAATACAGGTCAACTGGACACAAAATCAGCAGACATTACAGAAGAAATGGATCTGACAGACATACACAGAATTTTCAAGGCAACAAAAACAAAATACACATTTTTCTCAGCTGCCCATGGAGCATTATCCAAAATAGACCACATCCTAGGCCATAAAACAAGCTTAAACAGATACAAGAAGATTGATATAATTCCATGTATCCTTTCAAGTCATAGTGGAATAAAACTAGAAATCAACTACAATACAGTCTAATGGAGACTGAATAGCACTATTCTAAATAAACACTGCATGAAAAAATAAATCAAGTGATGCATAGTATTCCATTGTATCTATAAAGTCCAACAGCATGGAGGCTTTTACAGGCAAATGGAAGAATCTTGAGAACATCATGCTTAGTGAAGTGAGTCAGAAACAGAAGGTGAAACATCGAATGGTCTCTCTGATATAAGAGACCCAGATCACAACTCTTATGGAACTTAAAACGAAAAACAAAGTGAAACAGGGGGGTAGGACAGGGAGGGAGGGAGAAGTAGGTAGGGGGAGGGACAAAATAAATAAGTCAAGTGAGAAATACAAAGGTTCACAGAGACAAGGACAATGGTAGCACATTGCAACATATCCTCTGGGACACCATGAAGGCAGTTTTAAGAGGGAAATTTATTTCCATAAATGCACACACAAAAAGAACTAAGCAACCCCAAATAAATAATCTAACTTCACAACTCACTACCCTAGTAAAACAAGAAAAAGTCAACCCCAAAGCTAACAAAAGGAAATAAATTATAAAGATCAGAACAGAAATTCATGAAATAGAATCTAAAAAAATAAAAAATGAAATAAAAAAATTTTTGAAAAGATGAACAAGATTGATAAACCTTTTGCTAAACTCAAAAGTAATAGAAAGAGAAAAACCTACATCAATATAATCAGGAATGAAGAAGGTGAAAATTACAACAGATAACAAGAAATTGCAAAGGATTTTAAGAAGGGACTTTGAAATTTTATACTCTAATAAGTTCAAAAACCAAAAAGAAATGAACAAGTTCCTAAACATATATCATCCACCAAGACTGAAATAAGAAGTAATTAAACATTTGAATAGGCCAGCATCCACCTATGAAATTGAGTAAATAATGAAAGCACTTCCAGTCAAGAAGAGCCAGGACCTGACTGACCCCCAGCAGAATGCTATAAAAAAATTTAGGAAAGATTTAGTACCAATGCTTACCAAAATTTTTCAAGAAATTGGAAAATTGCCTAACTCATTTCTTGAAGCAATCATAACTCCAATTCCAAGACCAGACAAAGACCCAACAAAAAAGAAAACTACAGACCAATATCCCTAATGAAACAACCCCTCAGACAAAACAATCCTAAATGCAGAAAGACTGAAAGCATTCATACTAAATTCAGGAACAAGACAAGGATGCCCACTGTCACCCCTACTATTCAACATAATGCTTGAAATTTTGACAAGAGCCATCAGTCAAGAGTAAGATGTAAAAGAAATATGCATTGGAAGGGAAGAAGTAAAGATACCCCTACTTGCAGATGATATGATACATGATTCTCTACATAGAAGACCCAAAAATTTCATCCAAAGACTCTTAGAACTAATAAATTCAGCACAGTAGCAGGTTATAAAATCAATACCCACAAATCAATCGCATTCCTATACACCAATAACAAATCCAAAGAGAAAAGAAATCAACAACCCCTTCACCATGACAACAAAAAATAAAATACTTAGAAATAAATCTCAATAAAGAGGTCAAAGACCTACACAAAGAAAACTACAAAGCCCTCAAGAAAGAGACTGAAGAGGACTTTGGAAAATGGGAAGACATCCCACGTTCTTCTTCGATGGGAAGAACTGATATCATCAAAATGGCCATACTCCCAAAGCAAATTCTATGCAATACCAATCAAAATGCCAACTACATTCTTTACAGAAATAGAAAAAACAACCTTAAAATTTATATGGAACCAGAAAAGACCCAGAATCTCTAAAACAATGCTAGGTAACAGGGGTAAAGCTGGAGGAATCACAATCCCAGACTTCAAAAAATAAGACAAAGCAACAATGATTAAATCATTCATTGCTTAAGTTGAAGAGGGATATAAAAATAAAACATAGCTGACCCAAGGACACAACACAGGGAGATACAATCTAATTAAAGAGATCTCCAAAGTAATAACAGGTTTTCTGCCCTGTTTTTAAACACACACACACACACACACACACACACACACACACACACACACACACACTCACACAGCATGAAAAAGCAAGGCAAGAAGATACTTCCCAAAACAACTAACTTTTCAAAAGCTGATCTCAGGAACACTACACAGAGAAAGTTATAGGCAAAAGAATCAAAGCCAAATGGTCAAAATGTTTTGAAGAGATCAAAAAGGAACAGGAGATTCATAATATGTTTGGCAAGCTTTTTGAATATTCTTCTTGGCTCAGTTTTATTAGGTTTTAATGGGTTGTATGTGCCTTCAAATTTATTAATTTCTTCTTTAATTTATTAGAATATAAGCTTTCAAAGTGCTCTAAATCATCGTCTGAATTTCAGTGGTGTCTGTTGTAAAATTTCTCTTTTTATCTCTAATCATAGTTGTTTGTGTCTTCTCTTTTTTTTTAATTTGACTAAAGACTTATCAATCTTGCTTATCTTTTCAAAGAACCAGCTCTCTGTGTCACTGATCCTGTGAATTGTTCATTTGGTTTCTCCCTAATAAAAAATTTAGCTCTGATATTTATTACTTATTTTGTTCTTTTAGGTTTTTTGTTTGCTCTCATTTTGCTAGAACCTTAAGATGCATTATTAGGATATTTATTTGAGATCAGTTTTGATTTTTTAATGTAGGCACTCATAAGCTTCCCTCTTGGAATAGTTCTTGCTGTATCTCAGAGATTTTGATATGTTGTATTCCCATTTTCATCTGATTCTATAATTTAAAAGATTTTCTCTGGTCATTTTTCAATAGTATGCCTATCATTCAAATGTGAATTGTTGAATTTCTATGCATTTGAGTATTTTCTGAAGTTTCTATTGCTTTTTATTTCTAGTTTAATTACACTCTAATCGATAAGATGCAAAAGTTGTTTTTAAATGTTTCTGCATTTCTTAGGGCTTGCCCTATATCCTAAAAATAGATATATTTTAAAGACCATTCCATGAGCTGGTGAGAACATTTATTCTACAGTTGTTGGGCGGCAAGTTATGTAGACATTTGTTAAGTATATTTTATCTATGATGTACTTTAACTGGTGGGTTTTTGTTAATGTTTTTTGTCTGGAGAACTTTGATGTTTCTCTGTTGATTTTTTGGAGGGTCTGAAATGGAGTATTAAAGTTCTCCACTATTATTGTATTGGGACCTGTGTGTCTATTTTAAGTAGTGTTTGTTTTTTGAAGTTGGGTACGCTGATGTTATATAATTTTTTGGTGAATTTTTCCTTGTCAATATATAGTGGCATGTTTTTTCTTATTTGAATACTGATATCTTGATATTTGCTTCATCAAATAGAAGTATGGCTAATCCTGCTTGCTTTCAAGTTTCATATTCTTGAACCATTTTTTTCCATCCTTTTACTTTTAGTCTCTAATATATTAGCTAGTGAGGTGTGTTTTTTGGAAGCAGCAAAGAGTTGGGTTTTTTTGAAAAACACAACCTGCCAGTCTGTAGTGTTTAACTGAAAAATTAAGGCCATTTGTATTCAGAATGATTATGAAAAAGCTATGTACTGTGTCATTTGGTTGGTTTTCTAAGGTTGTTTTTTAACTCTTAGTAGCTTGCTTACTTTTCTTCTTCTGTGTGTAGGATTTCTTTAAGTATATTTTTCAAATGTTAGATTAGTGGTCATAAATTATTTAGTTTGTCTATCTCAGAATTTAAGGATAGATTTGCCAGTTGGCAATTATTTTCCTTCAAGATTTAAAATATGCCATTCCAACTCCTCCTGACCTTTAGAGTTTTGCAGAAAAGTCGGAAATTAACATCTGAATTTGCCTCTGTAAGTGATTTGATGCTTTCTCCTTGATGCTTTCAATATTCTTTCTTTCTTCTGTACTCTTGCCATTTTAACTACAATGTGATATAGGAAAGTTCTGTTCTGATCATTAGCTCCTCAATCTTATCTTCAAGCCTTGAAATGCTGTCTTCTCTTGGTCCTTTCTACTCATGAGGCTTTCCACAGAGTTTGACTTATGCTTTCAACTTTTCAGGATTTCTGTTTAATTCTCCAGATTCTCTATCTCTTTTGTGAATTACTACTTCTTACACTGCATTGTCTTCCTTAGCTTATTCAGCTGTTCATATCTTTTTAAATTTTTTAATCATTTTATAAATCAATCTTTTAAATTCTTTAGCATTTCACCTTTTAAACCAATTTAACATCTTGCTTTCAGTTACTAATGAATTATGTAAATCTGGAGTAGCCATACTGCCTTGTTTCCTCATATTCTTGTGTTTCTATATTGAGATTTATGCATTTGTTGGAATGAATATTTCTTCTACTTTTATCTCAAGGTCTTCTTAGTGCTCAACCTTCACCTGGGTGCTTGACCTCAGCATCAGTCAGAGATGAGAAAAACTGCAGCAATGTTGACAAGGTGAAAAAAGAGACATTGACGGTTTTTTAAAAAGTCTTTATTAACAATAGAAAAGAAATTAACAATAACAATATGTTCAAAGCAATAAAAAGCAACTTAGCAGCCTTAGAGATTCACATCTCCAATAATATCAATAATACAGACAAAAGGCAACCCAAATCTTGATATGCAGAAAAGATCTACTAAAAGACACGACTATGCTATTATTGACGATAGGAAAGAAATCGGCAGTAACAGCATGCACTAATCTAAATCGCTAAAAATTAACAGCTTAGGATTAGTAACAAGAAAAAAAAAGAGAGTGGGGAAAAATTCAAAAAAAGTAAAAACTGAAAAATAAAGGAAAGATGATGAGAGAAAGGAGGAGAGAAAATTGCAATCTGTAACAAGCAAAGAATATCTACAATTAGGTAAAAGTAACGAAAAAAGAATAAAATAAAGAGCAAATTTTAAAAATAACAAAGAAAAAGAAAACTGAATTTTTAAAAAAAACCTTTGTATTAAGATATTCAGGTCAGTAGTTTCTTTCCAAGGCTTGTAGTATTGGATTCTCCAGATGTGGGGTAAATGTAGTCAGTTAGACCTAGAGAACTGGAGCCTGATGTGTTTCTACATTCGTTTTCTTATTTGTGAATGTTGAAACCTGCCCTGCCTTTCCTGTGGAACAAGATCAGTCAATGCTGTGTTGTCCATGTCAGGATTACATTCACTCCCCATTTTCTTATTAGGCGGTATCTGTGCTGCACAATGGTTATATTAAACTTAGAATTTTGTGGATGGACATATTACACCAGCTTCACATTCCATTCCCTCTTTTCCTCACACTCCCGCACCCTCCCTTTACCTTCCCTGCTTCCCAACATCTCACTGATGTGGCTCTATAACTTATTTATACTCTCAGTTTTTCAAATTAGAAAAAACATTTGACACTCTTCTGAGTCTGATTTACTTCACTATCATAATGGTCTCAAGTTGTGTCCATTCTCCTACAAATGACTCAAATCTGTCTTCAAGGAAGAGTGGTAATGCACTGTGTATATATATTATATTTTCTTTGTCCATTCATCTATTGATGAATATTTTGGTATCTTCCAAGGTATTATTAGTCGCACTTGTATAAATATAAGTGTGAATGTATCTCTGTTACATGGTTCTTTAAGCTTTTTTGAAAAGATTCATAGGAGAGGTATCACTGGGTCAAATGTAATATCTATGTTTTATTTTTTGAAGAATCTCCATAGTGCTTTCCATAATTGTTGTACCCACTCAAAGTACCACCAGTAATGTTTAAAAAAAATAAGAAACTAACACATGGCTATAATAAATTTATACCTTCTAAACCTTTTTTCATTCTTTTCAAATAAAAAGTATAAGAGGCCATTGCTTTAGTCTAAGCTCCTTCACTGTGCTCCAACACAACACATTAAAAATCAAATTGATTCATTCACACTAAAATTTATTGTCATTGTAAAACTAAGTTACTACCCAACCTTTCAAAAAATTAGGAGGGATAATAGATTCTCAGTCAGGTCGGTTTCAGTGAGCATAATAATGAAGTTCCTTCCATTTTAGTTCCACAAAAAAGTAAACTAAAATATCTAATGTTAGCCAATAAATTTTTCTTTTTAGTTTTCTCCTTGTTCTCACCTTATGAGGAGGGAACTTTGAAATGACCTATCCACACTATTTTTTTCCTACTTTCTTTTGCTCTTCTGTTTATAAAACCAACTTTTTTGTCTAGTTCATTGGAACACTACTTTTGGTTTTATTCAAATGAATTGTCTAGTTCTATAATCACACAGAAAGCCAATTTATATCTTTGAGTTGTTGTAATTTTGTCTTTTGACAAACCTAATCATACCAATCAATGAAAATGTTATCAAAATTCAAATAGTGTCTGAATGATGTTTAAATTCATATTGCTTTGACTTGTAATTGCTTTGCTTTAAAGACTGTTAAATTGTTTAATATCATCAATAACCTTGATTAAAACAAATTTATAACCTTTATTTAGGTAACTATACCAAGTTGAGCTTTTAAAATTTGATTCCACCTAGGCTAAAGCCAGATACTTAAGAGAAAGGTATGATGTTTATCTTAAGAGCTTTTAAAATTTACAAAAAGCAATGAAAGAAGTTAATTTTAAGAAAAGTTTAGCTATAATCTTTAGCTATTTGATTCTATTCAGTCAAGATTAGTTGGAGCAATCCTGTTTCCTTCAGTAGGAGAAAAGCAACTCCTTTACATAGTATAACCCATGTGTCACAGCTCATTACCATTTCTTATAATACAAATGTGTGATTAAACATTACGCCCACACTACCAACTTGCAGAAGAACAGCCATCTTTTAGGAGGGGAAAGCCACACAAAGAGAGCAGACTGATAAGTCAGGCATACATTTGTGAAAAAATAGTATTCCTGTCCAAAGTGCTACTAGGTTATGATATCCACAACTTACTGTCATAGTTGCAAAAACTGAATGGATAGACAGAATTAATATTGTCAAAATGGCTATACTACAAAAATTGATATACACAGTCAAGTCAATTCCTATCAAAATACCAACAGATTTGTTCACAGAACTTGAAAAATCAATTCTTAAATTCATATGGAACCAAAAAAGACCCAGAATATCCAGAACAATCCTGAGTAACAAGGCAAAAGCAGACGGCATCCCAACGTTAGACATCAAGTTATATTACAACTTAGTAATTAGTGTTAGTGATAAATACCATATGCTATTGACACAAAATAGACAAAATGACCAATCGAACGGAATTGAGAATGCAAAGACAACTTCAAGTGCCCTCAGCTACCTGTTGTATGATAAAAAGGGCAAAAATATACTCTGGAAAATGTAAAGCCTCTTCAATAAATGGTCCTAGGAAAATGATTATTCACAAATCTAGACACTCACCTATCACCATGTACCAAAACCAAACCAAAATGGATCAAAGACTAAGACATCAAATCTGAAACCTTGACCCTTTTGGAAGACAAAAATAGGTAAAACTCTTGAAGAGGTAGGCATCAGCAAGGACTTTCTTAATAAAACATTTGATGCTAAAGAAATAGCCCCTGAAAATCTGAAAATCATCAAATTAAAAAGTTTCTGCATAGCAAAGAAAACTATTACCAGAGTGAAGAGAGTAGTGTCAGAATGGGAAAAAGGTTTTGGGGTTTTTTTTTTTTTTGCTTTTTTTTAACCACCTTTACCGTGGACTGGAAGATAATGACTAGAATATTTAAGGAACTGAAGAAAAGTAAAACCCTCAAAATCAAAGACCTGATTCAACAATGGGCAATTAAAATGAATACAGTTCTCTGATGAACTACAGGTGGCCAGCAAATACATTTTAAAAAATGTTTAACAACCTTAGCCATTAGAGACATACAAATAAATCAAAACATCACTAAGATAACATCTTACCCCAAGGAGAAGGGTGTATACCAAGAACTCAAAGAGCAATAGATGTTGGTGAGGTTGCTGGGATGGAGGAAATCACCCTTTTGCATTGCTGGTGGGACTGGAAACTAATACAAGTACTATGAAAACAGTATAGAGATTCCTCAAAAGGCTGAAAATAAATATTCCATTCAATCCATCAATATCTCTTTTGGGTATCTTTCCAAAAGAGTTCAAAGCAACATATAACAGAAATACATATACACTCATGTCTAGAGCAGCACAATTAACAATAGCTAAATTGTGGAGATGCCAAAATATCCACCAACAGGCCAATGGATACAAAAAAGTGTGGTATTTATACACAATGAAGTGCTACTCTTCCATAAAGACTAATAGATTTCAGGCATTTATAGGTAAATGAAAGCAATGGAGAGCATCATGAGACCATTTGTGAAGTAAGTCAGACTCAGGAGGTTAAATGCCACATGGTTTCTCTACAGGAGAAACCCAGAATACAATCAATTTATGGAATCAAATCAGTAAGATACTGAGTCAAGGGAGAAGAAGGAGGGGACTAGAGGATGAAAAGGGGAGGGGAGAGGAATGGATTGTAATGATGTTGAGTTTTATATGTGCACAAAATTCTCAAGTTTAATGTGAACATTGTATAATATATATATATGCCAATAAAAATGGGAAAATCATCCTAATATTTCTGCTGATAGTTTCCATAGATCTTTTGCTAATAAACAAAAAGCACAGGGCTTTTACGATATCTTGCATGTCTTCTTCTTGATGTAGGTATTTGGTCTAATCTGCTTGTAACAGATTAGTCTTTTTCAAGAAGGTGTCACCCTCCCTTTTCTGTTCTCTGCACTGAGGAGAATTCTGGAAGAACTTTGTTTCCCAGCATCATTTTCCTGAATGACTCTGGGTTGGAGTCTCCCAGTTAAAGGTACTCATAAGAAGGCACAAGAGAAATCAATGTCGCATTTGGTAGTTGTGAACAGCTGTTTGGACATATTATATGCATATGGTTACTCCATTTGCTGGGAAACATCCTGAGAATCACCAGTTTTGGTGCAGCTGGGATTACTGCCAGCAGTTTTCCTAAAATTCAGTCCTTCACGATTCTATGAAAGTACCCGTTGTTTCCATTTGGCTTCCCCAACCATTCTAATCACTGGGTAAGCTTTTAGGCCCTTCTATTACAACTTCTTACCTATGAAATATGGAAATACATCTTTACTGAGAGAACCTTTTGACATAATACTCTTCTCTTCTCTCTTCCTTTTCTCTCCTCCTGTCTCCTATCCTCTCCTCTAAAAACGCCTTGCACACTTACTACTCTAGCGAGCCAAATGAATTCTGGCTAAGCCCTCTACCTCTGTGATCAGATATCCTTTGTATACAATGCCAGCCATTTTGGGTAGAATGAAAAAAAAGTTTTTTTAATTAACTTTCCTATCTTGACCTTCTGGTTGCTACAGCTCAGCATGATTGAAACACTTTATTAAAGATAGTTGGTATGAATGAATATTGTGACTATAGTCTAAGATTACTGAAATGACTAATATTAAATGAAAGCGTCTTAGTCTCTAAGCCATATGAGAACAACTTCCTTAAGAAAATATATTAGAGTGTATGCATCACACAAAGAATCTTGTTTGTTATTATAGACCCACATGTTCTGTGTTTTTAGTACAACATTGTGCTAACAAGCCACTAAGAAAGTTGGCTCTCAGGTCCAAAAGAAACTAAGGACAATGTAGGGATGTCGATGTCTCAGGGTACACCAGCCTGGTCACATGAGGACCACTGTGGTCAATACTTCTAGAGCTCTGTCTATTTTTCCTTTGCACTCAACATTCCCATAGATATCAGCCTATGACAGGTATCTATGACTGTGCCTAAAGATATGGCTGACCAAAGGACATCCAGCTTGAGAGCAGAGCCAGAAATGCCAGGGAAGTCCTCAACCAATGGTGGAGAAGAGTGGGTAAACACCTCCATGTAGAAATCAATATAAAGATTCTACACAAAAATTAAAATATAATTACACTACGATCCAGTAATTATACTTTTTGTTATACACCCCCAAAATTTAAAAGAGGGTTTCAAAGACATATTTGTACATTTGTTTTTATAGCAGCATTATTCATAATAACCAGAATGTGGAAGTAACCCAAATGTCCCCTTATGAATAAATGAATAAGAAAAATATGGTAGACATATGCAACAGAATATTCTATAAGCTTAAAATGGAAAAAATGTTCTGTAATGTGAAACAACGTGGATGAAAGAGAATCTAATTAAAGTGAAATGAGTTCGTCATAAGATGACAAATACTGTAAGATCCCCACTTGTAAGTGGTAGCTATAATAATCTACGTCCATCATTGGGGGTGCTCTAGGGCACGTTCCATTTATGAGGCACATTCAGTAAGAGATACTCAGCTGGTAGAGTGCCTGGGGTTATTTGATTTATCAAATAGAACTACAGGACACCCAGTAACATTTTAATTTCATATGAATGACAAATCTATTCTATTCTATTCTATTCTATTCTATCCTCCAAAAAATAAATGAAAACACAAGCCAAAGTTGGGAGAAAATATTTGCAATACACATATTCAATTACAAATTTTTTATTCTTCATGCATTAAAAAAAAGCACCATGTGGATGGCACCAAGGTCAGCTGCCAGCTTGGCAGTAGTTGGGCCCCCTAGGACCATGCCTGCAGTAACCTGTGATGGATGAACTGAGGGATATACCTCCTGGGTGGTTGTGAATGGGCATGCACCCCAGAGACTTTCATCTAATGAAAGACTTACAGTTTTTCACTCTTGGTCCTGCAGTGGTGGGTGATGACAGGGAAGTACTGCTTATTTCTGAGATGCCCTCAGGGAATGTCTTCTTGTGTTTGTACAAAGCTTTTTTGCTTCCACTTAATGATAATCTTTTCAACAATGGTGCTTTCCTTAACCCCAAATTTGCAGTTTCTTCCTTTCTGGCAAAACTGCAAGCTTTTCAAATCATTCAACTCTGCCATCTGCTTCTAATGCTCACTGTAGATTTTGCTAAAAGCAACTAGCAGTACTCATGTCACAGGCTGAATGTTGATCTGCCTTGACATTTCCTCCACCAGGTTAATTAGTCCCTCACCTTTAATCTCAAAATCCTAGAGAGTCTCAGGACAGGGAAAAAAGAAGATAAATTTTATGCTACAGTATAGCACATTGCCTCTAATTCAACTGCCAATAGACTCCTTGTTACCAAATGAAACTTCATGAGCCTGGACTTTGTTTTCTACGTTTCCATCAGCTTTTGGGATGATTTTACATCTAAACTATAATGGTTGGAAACATTTAAAAACCTTTCTCCTAGCAACTTGAGAATATGTGATGCTTTGTTGTTAGTGACAATCACCCTGCTATACAGTAAAACAACAGATTTTATGCCTCCTAACCATAACATTATTTTCCCCATTTTTATTAGTATGCATATGGAATATGCAATGGTTGCAACAAGTGTGAGAATTTTGTGCACATCCAGATCACAACAGCTTCACGTTCCCTTCCACTACTCCCTTTCTGCCCTCCCACCAACATCTTCATCCCACGTGATTCCCATTACATCTCATCCATTTGACTCTATTAATTGTTTATTTATACTCTGGGTTTCTCGTATTAGAGAAACCATACATTTTCTAACTTGCTGATTTTGATTCACTCTGCCAATGGTCTCAAGTTGTATCCATTTACCTACAAATGACTCCAATCTATCTGATTTTGTAGAAGAACTGTGTACATACACCATATTTGCAAATTCATTGGTCCGTTGAGGGATATTTCAGCATCCTCTATGATTTAACTATTATTAGTTTGCTGCTATAAACATGAGTATACTCGTACCTCTGTTATATGTTGCTCTTAACTCTTTTGGAGAGATACCTAAAAGAAGTATTTCTGGGTCAAAAGGAGTATCTATTTTCAGTTTTATGAAGAATCTCCATACTGCTTTCCACAGTGGTTGTTTCGGTTTACAGTCCTACCAACAATGTAAAAAGGGTTCATTTTCCCTTCAATCTCATCAGCATCTATTGCCCTTTGAGTTCTGATAAAAGCCACTCTCAGAGGAGTACGTTGGTATTTCAGTGTTGTTTTAATTTGCATTTCTCTAATGGCTAAGGATGTTAAACATTTTTTCCACAGGCTTGCTGGCCATTTGTACCTCGTCTGAGAATTGTCCATTCATTTCAATCGCCCTTTTTTATTGGGTCACTGGTTTTGAGGAGTCTACTCTTCTTCAGTTCTTTGTGTATTCTAGCTATTAGTCTTCTGTCTGAAAAGTAGGAAGTAAAAATTTTTTCCCATTCTGTCAGTTCTATCTGCACTCCGCCGATTGTTTCCATTGTTGTGAAAACGCTTTTTAATTTGGCACAGGCCCATTTGTTAATTCTGGGGGTTATCTTTTTTACATCAAGTGTCCTACTGAGAATGCCATTTCCCACACCTATATATATGGAGAGGGAAGGAGACTGACAGGTGGGGTGGGAGGGTGAGAGAGGGGGAAGGGAACGGGAAGTTGATGTGATACTTATGTGAGCAAATCTCTCAAGGTAATGTAACTAATGTGTATCAAAAATACACATGAAACTTCTGAATCAGACTGTACTACAAAGTGGATTGTATCTCAAAAAAAGTTCAAAAAATACACACGAATAAAAATGGGAGAAATGTGGAGAGATAATAAAGATTAGAAAGCTGGACATATAAAAAAAGGATTAAAAAAAAACAACCAATCTGGTGAAGGTGGGGGTGAGGAAAGAACCTTTCTACATTGTTGATGGCAATGTAAACTGCTATCACCACTATGAAATCACTACAGAAATTCTTCAAAAAACTAGCAATTTCTTTTGAGTTAGCTAGTTAAAAAGATTGTACTGTAGTGTGCCTGTGCTTACAGTAGCACAATACATAATACTAAAAATTTGGAAGTGGCATGTATGTCCCTGTACAGATGAATTAATAAAGAAAATTTAGTATATACACAAGAGCACTACTTAGACATAGAGAAGAACAAATTTGAATCATTTATAGGAAAATGGATGTATCTTGAGGCATCATGTCGAATAAAATAAATCAGAAAGGAAGATTAAATATTGCATGATTTTTTTAATGTGAGAAACCCAAAATATAAATAACTTACAAATAAAAGAAAAAGTAGGAAACTGGTAGGTCAACTTTTTGAAGAAGGAAAGGCGATCTAGGGACAGAGGAAGAAGAAGGGACAGAGAGAAGAAGGGGAAGTAAAAATGATCAAGACACAACATGTGTACGTATCAATTCAGCAAGATGATTGTAACTCTTACATGTCTCAAGCACATACCAATAAAAAATAATAAATTCATAAAATCTTTGATGCATCAGGGGAAAAAAGTCAATCAACAGAACAAAGAGGCAATCTACACAATGAGAGAAAATATTTACCAACTGTAAATCTGATAAAGGGTAATACCCAACATAAATACTCAAGCAAATCAATAGAAAAAAAAAAGACTTGATCTTAAAATGGGAAGAAACGTGAACTGACATTTCTCAAAAGAAGACACACAAATGGACAGCAGGTGTATTTTTAAAAATTGTTCAACATCATAGTTGCCTGGTAAATGCAACGTGATTTGGTGTCTTAAAACAGGATAATCCTGGTTTGAAACCTTGATGACTCAACAATGAGGAGGACAGAGAGGTCTCGTGGGCGTGTCCTGGAGGAGGAGAAAGGGATAGGTGTTCAGACTTAAACAGCAGGGAGAACAGCAGCTGCCCAGACACCTGAGGACCTGCCCAATTGTGAGAGCGGCTCCACCGATTGAGATCTCCACTCAGTCTCAGACAAAGCAGCTGGGACTCTCCACCAAGGTAAGAAGAATATATGTCAAAGTATGTAAATGTTCTCCATGAAACTCTATGTACCTGACACAATTGCTCCACTTGTTGGGCAAGAGCCTACCATAGAACAGTAGTATATAGGCAAAGGCTTTCAAAGAGGTAAGTAGACATTTTAAATCAATTTTTAATTCATTTGAAAGGTTCAGAAAGAAAATTTTATAAAAATTTATAGAGACAGAAAGCAGATTACAATTAAGAATGGAGATTAACTACTGAAGGTTTGAGGGATTTTTACTAGAGCAATAAAAATATTCCAAGACTGATCTAATGTGATGGTCGCACCACTTGCAGTTTCTAATAAATCACTAAATTTTGCACACATAATTTATGACTTGGAAAATAGACCTTGAAGAATTTTTTGCCTTTGAAAAAAATCAGTGTTCACTACTTTAGACTGCAGACACATGTGGGTTTTTCTACAGATGATTTGCCCCAGAAAAACTTGCATTCAGTTATGTACAATTTCCTTCACCATCTCCTCGTTTTGTTAACCTAGCTCAGAAAGGAACAAAGTCATCTCCTATTCTTAGTTTTACTATGGTATATTGACTCAGCATGAAAAGACATCTCAGGCACAATAAAAATTCTATTTTAACACTGGTTGTTGCTATGCTTCCTAGAACGACTGCTATCTCATGGGGTTTTATCGTAGTTTGGTTAAGAGTGGAACCTGATAATGGAAGTTGTTTTCTCCTCTGTTGAGATGGTCTGAAACCTGATGCTGTGGAAGAGGCAATAGATGTGTTTGAAATTTTTATACAAGAACCCCATTTCTACACCTCACCCGCCTCGGAGGGCACACGTGAGGGTGAGTTCCAGGTGAGCAAATCAACAGCCCCCTTGATACAAAACATGCAGTGCTAAAGCTGACTGTTCCAGAAACTTAAAAGTTTGTCATTTTTTCATCTCTTCCCAACACTCATCCATAGGTTATGTTATTAGCCAAGGATGAAATCACTCGTTAACAGACAAAGCCAAACTGCTCAGTTACACTGGCTGCAGTGATACACTTGTGGGTTTTTTGCTCAGATCATCCTAAATGGCGGAATTGCCCAGACTGGGCTCTAACTTGTAATCTTCCAGCCTCAAGTTCCCCAAGTGGTAGGATTACAGGCATGAGCCACCATGCCCAGCTTACTCTGCCAAATTTTTCAAGATCCGTTGTACAAAAGTCATGGATAAAAATTTCACCTGAATTCCTCAGATTCAACAAATTGAGCAATAAGATGATATAAGTACGTTTTACCAAGGTATATCATAAGATACATCAGAACTAATCCTAAATGGGCCACTGACACAGCCCAGTTTCATACCCTGTTTGCACTTTGTCTCCCACTCTTCTGACACTCTTTAGTGCTATCTCTTCAAGCTTCCAGTGTCTCACTCTCAGCTCCTGGCCTCAAATCATGTTTCTCTGAGAAAATCAATCGGCCGATACTTTTGGAGGTAGGGCCTAAGGAGGAAATTGGATCACGAGGACAGAGCCACCCTATCCACGGTACTTTGTTATGGCAAACCAACAAAATTAAAATGATACCTGTCTTAGTTACTTTTTCGTTGCTGTGACTCAATACCTGACACCCACAAACTTAGGGAAGGAAAGGTTTATTTTAGCTCACCGTCTGGAAGGTCACAGTCCATTCAGGGGCAGCCGGCAACAATCGAAGTACATGGCACAGAGAGAGAGGTGGAGGCAGCTTCCCCGGACAAACAGGAAGACAAACTGAGGCTAGTTGAAGCTAGTCCCCGCCCTCCAGGAAGGCAGGTGCAGCTTATGTATCCTTTCAGGTCTCCGCCCAGTAACCAGTCCCTCCTGCATCCAGGTGTGGCCACTACACACCGTTAATCCTAACTTAAGTGCAATCCACTCCTCCAGACCAGACCCCAATCCACCAACATCACATGGTGCCCTTGGTGACCCACATCCAGACCAGGCCTCATCTCCTAACAGAGCAGTGGGTTAATCCACTGATGAGTATACTTTCCTCATCATCCCATCTCTGTCCCTAAGCACCAAAAAGGCTTACATCCATGTCATTATGCAAAATACATTTAGGCCATCTCTAACAATCACCAATATCTTAACAATTCCAGCATTGCTGAGAAGTCCAAATCCAAAGTTATCTCTAAGGCTGAAGGCAGACTCTTAGATGTGAGCTCCTTTAGCAATCAAAAAAAAAAAAAAGAAAGATAGAAAGAAAGAAAGAAAGAAAGAAAGAAAGAAAGAAAGAAAGAAAAAGTTAGGTGCTTCAAATGTACAATAACAGAGGGAAAATATTCCAATTCCAAAAAGACAAAATATATGAATAGAAAAAAATCAGCACCAAAACTAGCCAAATAAACATTATTTTAGTAGCCCCATGTCCAGCAGTCAGGACACAGCCTGACAAGATGTGACCTCTAAAACCCTGGAAGCCAGGCCCCTATGGGCTTGCCTGTTGCTATACACGTGGCCCATCTCAGGCTGGATCCACTCACTGACTCCAGCTTTCCTCAGCAGATGTTTCACATTTCAGGTGTCTCCGATTTCCTGGAGTGACCACTTCTCTTTTGGGATCACTCTCCAGCTTCACGTATCACCCACTCAAGGGCATACTGCCTGGCCTCCCAGGCCTTCACTTGAAATACGGGTGAAAGTTCCCTTATCCCACAACTTTCCCATTCTGCATGCCTGAAAACCCAGTACCACATAAATGATGTCAGGGTATGCCACGTGTTTGAGCTGTAGTTGGACCTTATGTTAAAGTTGCAGCAGCCTTTGAGTATTACAATGGTTGAACTCAGGGAAACAATTCTGAAGGGAACCCTGAATAATCAGGAAACCCTCAGGCTCTGTTTGAAAATCGAAGTCTTTCATAGGACTTTATGCTTTTAAGCCCTGAGCCTGCAAAGTGAGGGATCTGGCCAATTTCTGAGGTGCTTTCAAGACATCATTCTTATTGTCCTGATGCAAAGTGCTTGGCTTTTAGTGCTAATCTTTTCAGCAAGGTACTTTTCTTGCCCCAACTATTCATGCACTTTCTTTCCACTGAAATTGCAAATTTTTTACATTCTTGACACTATTCTTTGCTCCTGACTCTCATTATAAACTGGCAAAAAGCAGCCAGAAGTACTCATTCCACAGCCTAATCACTGAGATGCCTTGAAAATTTCTCCACCAAATAAGTTAGTCTGCAACCTTTAAATTCAGATTCATGCAAAGTGAATGTCCTAAGACATGAGAATATGATGACAAGTTCTTTTTTCAGAATATGGCCTCCAGTCCATCTCTCAATAGAAAATCATCCCCATGTGAAACGTCATAAGCCTTGACTTTACTGTCCACGTTCCTATCAGTGTTCTGGTCTTCTGAGTTCTAACCATAATCACTTAGCAACTTCTTTGAGCATTCTTGGGTTTTTCTAACTTATATCTCCAAATCTTTCCAAACTCTTCCCACAAACACATTCCAAAAACTTCTAAACCACAAAGGTCAGGTACAGTCAGAACAATATCCCACTACTGAAACCAATTACCCTATCCCTTGGATAAAATACCTAACATGATTTAATAGAGGAAATGTTCAATTGGGCTCAAGAATTTAAGGGAATTAAGTCTATAAGTAGCTAGCTCAAAAATAGAAATAGCATTGTGGAAGGGAAGGGTAAATAAAATTGCTCTCATTGCAGACAGGAAGAAGGAAAAAAAGGTAAGGGCCAGGGATAGAAATATACCCTTCCAGGTCAGAGCCCCACAACCCCTCTAATAAGCCACCACCTTCCAACAGCACATTCAATTATAAACTCATCAACAGATTAACCCACTTAAGATTATAGCATTTCTTGATTCTATCCAAAAAAAAAAACTCACCTCTGAATAAGTGATACTTTGAGGTGACAAGTTATCAAAAAAAAGAAAGTGTCAAAACAAGTTTGAAATTCTATGACTGATATATGGTTGGTTCTATGCAAGCTTAGATGACAGACATCTGTTCTCTCCTTGGAAAGCATCGCCTGTGTCTGATTCCAGCACATTCAGTAGTTCAAAAAGAGACATAGTTTCTAAGGTACCCAAATAAAATGCTTCAGAGTGAGATACACAACAATTTAAGAGATCCTAAAAGAGCCCAAGTGTTTCTTCTCTAGCTGGTCTTCAATTCTCATCACAAAAACAACACAAACAAGAGAAAGGGTAGCAACAAGATGCGACCCGAAGCCCCTAACTCTCCAAAGTCTGATGATACAGGAACGGAAGCAGGGAAAATAAGCAGCAAAGAATTTTAAAAGCAAATTGTGCAAATTTTGAAAAGTGTGGACAAACAACTACTTATTTCAGATTTTTAGTGAGCTTAAAAAATATTTAATCAAACGGATGAGGGATTTGAGTAATAAAAGGTTCAATGGTATTAAAGACAGAAATAAAAAGTTGGCTGAGCTAAGACAATACTAGGTACAAATGTCCAACTTACCAATGGTAAAGAGTTAGAAAATACGAAGAGCTACGAAGCAGGATTTAAGGACACGAAGCCCTCAGGGAAAGCAGACAGCTAAATGATGCAATGCGAGGGCAGGACTTTGAATGTTGGAAACAAAGTTGAAACCATGAATCCTGTTGTCGGTGATACCATAAAATCAGTAAGTGGGCAAGAAAACTGGATCTATGAGTTGCTAAGTGACTCAAAAAACACTCAACCTTAGGATAAACTTACAACCAAGACCAAATGAGTGAATTGCTACATTAAATAAGTGTAAGTCTATATCAAATTTCTACATTAAATGAACTTAAACCTGTATCACACAAGTATACAACACTTAAAGAAACAGAGTGGCATGCTTAGTTATTTCAGGTTTTTTAAACTTTCATAAAGTATTTACTCACATTTCATTAATTACTAACACTACAATTCACTCATTTGGTCTTGGATGTAAGTTCATCCTAAGAAAACTGACTGATGTGATGACAACCTGAACATCTTTCAAATGTACAAATATTTACCTTTCAGTACTCAACTAAGAAATTTGAAATTTAACTTCTCTTTCTTTCTCACGCTTTCTAGCCTTATGAATTTCGTTGTTACAGTTCTCTTCTTACGTAGACTGGTGGGTGAAGCCAGATTAAAGAATCTCAGCAAAGATATAGAAAGATTAAAGAAAAAAAAGAACTTTTGGCAAACCACCCCAATAAAGGACTCTGCTGGAGCCAGAGTACAGGCATCAAAATACGGTCACTGCAGCCCATTCTAGGGGTGGGAAGCTGAGCTAATAAGAGGTGATCTGAGTGGTAATGTGAGTCGGACACAGATTAAATATTCACGTGGTTTCTCTGATTTGGGAAACCCAGGACACAAGCACTCTATAGAACCAAATGAGTGTGGTAGTGGGAGTTAGGGGGGATGGGGAGGGTGTGGGAGGACCAAAATGAGGAGGTGAGGGGATCATAGTATTCTTGTGATATACATATGTGCACAAAATACTCAAGTTCAATGTAAACATGATGTATTGCACATACATATTAATAAAATGATGAGAAAAATAATCTCAGAATCACAAGAATAGTGTAAAAAACAAAAGCTAAGCAAAAGATATTAAAAAGGTCATTAAAACCACAATAGTTTTCCCAAAAAAAAGCACAGACATTAACTTCTGGGTGAGGCGTATCAGATCTCAGACATTATCAAAAGCAGAACCTCACATGACACACCATAGTAAAAATATCAGCTGTCCAGCAAGAGAGAGAGAGAGAGAGAGACAGAGAGAATACAAAAAGTTGTAAAGAAACACTGCAAGTAATCTATAAAGCCAAGCCTATCGGAGTAACAGCAGATTTCTCCAAATAAACCTTAAAGCACTTAAGAGCTCAAGACAGTCTTTCAGACACCACCCATAAAGAGTTGTCAACCCAAAGTCCTATATCTCGAAAAACTGGCCTTCAAAACTGATTGAGAATATAAATACTTTTTATAAAAATTCCTCAAAAGGATGAAAATAAATATCTCCCTTGATCCATTTGATCCAGTGATACTTCTTCTGGGAATCATTCCAAAAGGCTTAAAAGCATCATATGAAAGAGATATAAGCATAACCATGTCCATAGCAGCACAACTAATGTGAAAGACACAAACGCCAAAATACCCACAGACAAATGGATACAAAAATTGTGATATATGTACACAATGGAGTACTACTCATCTATAAAGACAGGTAGTTTTGAGGCTTTTGTAGGTAAATGGACACAATTTAAAACCATTATGCTCAATGAAGTCAGTCAGATGCAGAAGGATAAATATTGAATGGTTTCTTTAATATGAGAAACCCAGAATACAGTCACTTCATAGAACTAAATGGGGCAGATAGTGGGAGTTAGTAGGAAGGGGAGAGTGTGGAAGGGTCAAAAAAAGAGAGGGAAAAGGTTTGTAGCTTTGACGCAATATATATGTGCACAAAATACTCAAATTCAAGGTGAACATTATGTGTCACATGTATGCATACTAATAAAAAGGGAAAAAGTAAATACCTTCTATGAGAAAGAAAATCTGAAGAAATTTGTGACTATTAAACCAATATTGCAGGAATACTTGATATAACCTTAGACAGAGGCAGGCAGATGTAACGATAGTGAAGAGCTCCCCAAAAAGTAGACACTTGACAGGAAAAGTAATTAAACAAAAGGAAAAACATACGAAACCAAAACCTAAAAAATAAGACAATGACAGGATTCAGCATATATATTATAATAACAACTCTCATTGTTAATGGGTTGGCCTCCCCAATAAAAAACACAACAGCCAGACTAGATTTGTTTTTAAATAAAAATCTAACCATATGTTCTTCACAAAAGACATACTTCACCATAAGGAAAAACACAGAAAAACAAAAAGTGAAAGAACAGAAAACTATACTTCACAAAATGAGAGCTTGAAAGCATATGGAAGCCATTATCTTTTTCTCAGATAAAGTAAACTTCAAGCCAAAACCAGTCAGAAGAGACACAGAAGGTCACCACATTCTAGTCAAGGAAATAATTCAATAAGAAGAGACAGCAATTATAAATATTACACACTGAACACTGGCATACCCAACCTCATAAAAAACAAAAACTTATCAAAAGAAGGAAAGACAAGACCCTTACCAATGCAATTAGAAAAGAAAACACAAAATTACAACAGACAGCACCAAACTACAAAGCACTATAAGAAACTACTTTGAAAACTTATATAAATCTAAACTAGTATAACCATTTTTAAAAATCAATAAGGAGATTCCTTTTTTAAAAAAAGTGAAAATTCCATCCAATTCACCTACATCTCTCCTGAATATATCCTCACAAGAGTTAAAGACATCAGACTGCAGTGACACACACACACACACATACGTATGTTTATGGCAGCACCACTCACAATAGCCAAAAGTTGGAAACAATGTACATGCCCACCAACAGACGAATGAATACGGGAAATATGAGATATTCCTATGCCATAAAGAAGGATATATTGTTCTGCCATAAAGATGGATAAATTCAAGTTATTTGTAGTTAAAAATGGATGCATCTTCAGACCATAATGCTAAGTGAAATAAATAAGACAGGTCAAATATCTTATGATATATTTTATATGAAAGGCACAAAATACAAATGAGGTATAAAAACATACAGTTGATAGGAAGCAGAGAGGCAGATCACACAGAGACGGGGAGAGGATCAGGAAATGGGGAGAGATGGGAGGGCAGGATAGGGACAAGGAAGTAAGAATACATGATGCAAAGTGTTTGTGAACCAATCCCCCAACACGAATGTAGTTGTCATGTGTTGCAAACATATACTTCTAAAATAATTTCTTTAATCTTCTTAGAAATTAAAATATAAATAAACCACAATATTAGGGACTTTCCTTGAGTAAACCTAGGTAATACCTTCCATTAAATTTTATATCACCACTACATGGTTAATTTAGGTGCCCTTCCTCCTTCTGTGTTCACAAAACATGTACTAATCACTTTTTCCTACTACCATGTGTACTGTTTTTTGCAGGCCCAGTTCACACCAAGTGTCCTGAGTTTAAAATTATAATAATCATCTTTGTATTGAGTCCCAACCCAGAATAGTTTCCCAATAAGTGTTCATTACATGAAATAAAAAACAACTGAACTATTGTTTGCTTCCCACAAGCAAATACTTCTTTGGGTTTTTGTTGTTGTTGTCATCGTTGTTTTGTTTTGTTTTGCTTTGCTTTGCTTTGTTTTAAGATTAAGAAATGGCCTTGGGAACAGAGATGGAATGACTCTGCGTGAACACAAGATGAAACCCTACACATCTGAGAACAAACTGCCTGAAGTAATACTGACAAAAAGAGGACATGGAAAAGGAAACCTTACACTTTTATGTTGAGTCTCTAACGACAGGGGAAGCAAGGAAGCATAAGGAACAATAGAATTCTAGGAGTCTAATTTCTGAGAAAAAAAAGATTGTGAATTTGTCTTTAAGGTTTGCTTCGAAAGCACTTACTTGTCTTGATATGTGTTTAAAATATACTGAAGTTGAGGTGCTTTAACAAAATAATTTACTTTATACAAACAAGCCCATAGCTATAAATTTGTGGAAATTTGAGCAGAAAGGGGTTACTTGCATATCAAGAAGCAATAAAGCCTGACACCAACTAGCACCTGAGTATTTAAACGAAACCGCTACTTTATAATCAACTTTTTGGGACCAGACTTGAGTTGGCACAACTGACAGGCTATAGAAACACTCTTCTTATCTGCTGAAACTAAGGAATTTGCCAATGGGTCCACTTAAGGCCCCTTAGATACTAGGCAACTTACTAGAAGTGATAAGTACAACGTGCTCACTTAGTGAACTAAAAGTTACAGAAGCCCAGAAACCACTACATCACATGGTGAAGACACAAATCTAAAAGTTTGGGGTGGAAAGGACTGCCCTCAGGTGCTGAAAGTGAAGAGGAATCTGGGTGAAAAGCAGCCAGAGCAGAGCGGCCAGCAGGGACTGCGTGTGCCTCAAGGCTTGACATGAGAGCTCAGGGGATAAAGAGAGAAAATTCATCACTCTTAAGCAGCCATGGAGTGACTTTTATGTATGCACAGTACAGTTGGCAAAGCCCTTTCACACCTCAATCTTAATGCATTTCATCCACTCAAATACATCTGTGAATTAGCTATTCATTGCCTTAGAAAGTCTCAGTAAACACATATTTGTGAACTTCTATGTGTTAGATTTGATTCCCAAAAAATGGAAGTTGCTCCTGATAACTAAAGAGATTTAATATAAAAAGTTCTGTATTCATAAAATCATCAAAAGGGCTAGCGGTGCAGGAGCTGAGCTCATGATTACTAAGCAATCCTAGCCCAAGCCCAGTAAAGGATGTGCTGCTCCTCTACCTTCCATCTTGCAGGAACCTCTTACTGCAGCTGTGAGAACTCTCCTGGACTGGCTCACGAAAAGGAAGAAAAAACAGAATCCTCTATGTTGCGGTCCCTGAAGCTGAAAAGCATGCTGCCTCCGTCAGCTGCACGCCTCAGGAGCAGCACCAGCAGTGGGACAAACAGTGGGCTCAAGCTGGCCAACAAAGTCGCCATTATCACGGGATCCACTAGCGGGTGAGAGCAACGATGAGGGAATTCTGGCACTACGGTGTCTCTGGCTTTTGTGAGCCTCTTTGTCTGTGCCTGAGATCCACAAAGCAAAACCTAGAAGACTGAAGTGCCAGGAGTTTGGGGGAAATGAAAACCTAAAGAAAAGGAATAGAAAGAGAAACCAAAAAAGAGGCGTGGCCAGCGCAGGGTGGGTTACCGAGAAGACCCCACCATAGAACACTGCATGGTGTGTGCACAGATGCAGTAGAAAACGCGAACCGCGTCCCAGAGCCATTTCCTAGAAGAAAGCAGGTAGAATTCAGCTGTTGCTGTACACCTGCAGTAGCCGGGAGTGATGCTACGCACATTAATAAGCCCATCCTTCCAATCTGCACTCCTTCGCGCGCTCAGGCATACAAGGATCTCTAAGTTTGCAGCTGCACACAAACCAAAGCCTTGAGGAACTAGAAAGTTGTCACCTTAGTAGTTCCAATAGAAGGCGAGGCCAAGAACTGATGTGGTACATGAGAGGTCCAATATATCCAGTACAGATGTGTCCTCTTTCTACTTCCTGTGGTTCTTACTAGTACAGCCTAGGCATAGCTCCCCTGAGTTACTGGACAGAACCTGTTTGCATCATTACAGTAAGAAATACCACAAGAAAAAACAGGGTTCAGCCCAACACTGACTGTTACCTCTTTTTCATCTCCATCCACAGGATCGGCTTTGCCATTGCCAGGCGTCTAGCCCAAGATGGGGCTCATGTGGTCATCAGCAGCCGCAAGCAGCAGAACGTGGACCAGGCTGTAGACACAATGAGGACGGAAGGGTTGGATGTGGTGGGCACTGTGTGCCATGTGGGAAAGGCTAAGGACAATGAGCACCTGGTAGCCACGGTGAGGAGCATGGAAAACACATCCAGGGATACTTAGGTTCTTTTCTAATGTCTCACCCCAGAGGAAAGGGCTGCCACACATGAATAAGTTAACTGCAACAATCAGCTCCCGATTGACCAGTCCAGAGCCTTCCCTGAACAGTCCCAAGCACAGAAAAATATGCTCCTGGAAGAAGGGAAAGATGCCGGCATGGGAGCAGTCTCATGGGGAAGAACTTTCCTTTCCTGTTCAGTATCAGACAGGCCCTCTAGAAGATCCTTTGGGACGGACTGAGGATACTGATGCTGCCGAGAAGGAAGTCGTGTTTTCAGTCAGAGCTAAAGTATTCAGAAAAATGAGGAGGTGATCATGACACTCCAGGGAATAGTGTATATGAGATGTGTTGGGAAGCTGATACCCTAAACTCCCTGGGAGTAGGAGGCCTTAAAAGAAATGTGGGCGGATACTTCAACTTTTGTCATCCAGAAGCTGAGCTATTGGTTCCTAAAAGAGAAGGAAGTATTCTCCATTATCACTTGAATTTGTTCCTTTCCTAGATTGGACTACGACATAGCCCCAGGGACATCAAATAAGAATCACTACCTGCTGTTGAAAAAAAGCCTTCCTCCTCTTCTTGACTCTAATCTTCAATGTCCCCCTGTCACCCACAGGCTCTGAAGCACTATGGGGGTGTGGACTTCCTGGTGTGTGCAGCTGGGGTCAATCCCTTGGTGGGAAGCACCCTGGGGAGCAGCGAGCAGGTCTGGGACAAGGTGAGGTCTGAGGAAGATGGTGGGTAAAAAGTGAGACTTCACCCTCGCCTTTTGGGTAACCCTCCCTCCATCTGAACTGGTACACCCAAAAGTAGTTCTTAGCTCCCACACACACCCCCTCCCATCACAGATTCACTAGCACAGAGTGAGCCCAGGCGCCTAGGATCTCTGAGCTGCCACTTATTTCCCCACCTGTGAGATGGAGGGGAAAGTATCTAAGTTGCAGTTCTGGTCTCTTGTTCAGGAGCTCCTAATCTGCAGGCTATGTCCAGCACAAAATCAAGCAGACATAACACATGTGGGGCTCAGAGAAGGAAATGATTCTCTTTCTTCCTTCCTCAGGGATGCTTTGCTTTCACACTAGTACCTCAACGTGAGAATTCTGAAGTCCAGCCTCGCCCAGACTCAGCTGCCTGGGCCCGCCCCACTCCAGATGGAAACAGTACCTCAGAGACATACACAGCATCCTACCGGCTCTGGAGCTCTTTAACCACAACTCCTTAGTCTGATTCCTTTTGTTCCTGCCCTTTCAGGATGCCGCACATCCACGCACATCAGGAAGCGTAGCACCATGCCCACTTCCCCTTGGCAGAGGCACCATGCCCACAATTACATACTGGGGTATTTTCTGACAAGGTGAGAACATGAGACTGCCTGTGTCCCTTCCTCCCACCTCTTGTTTGCTCTCATTTCAGATCCTGAGCATCAACGTGAAGGCCCCAGCCCTGCTGCTAAGCCAGCTCCTGCCCCACATGGAGAACAGAGGGTGAGGGTGGTGAAGGGGGAAAAGGGCCAGAGGGTCTTGCTGTCAAACAGGCAAGGTTCAGTGAGATGAGTTAAATTCAGTTAGACTTTCTCAATAGAAAACAGGATTAGCTGAGCCAGTAACACAAGAATGGTGTCTTTCAGGCTCTGGGTCTCCTAAAGACACCAAAGAATTTGATTCTGTAATGTCCCCAAAAATAGATTTAGAGTCCCAGAGGCTGGCAAATCTCAGCAAGTGCTCTTCTGGAAGGAGGATGAGGGCTGTAGAACGGCCATAGTCTCCAGAACTGTCCTGGAATCCGAGGAATGGCCTGGTCACTCTCAGGCTGCAGGAGCTCAGGTGACAAGGATCCAGGCTGATGACCCTGAGGTACCTGTGGTTTGCCTAAAATCAGGACAGTCCTGTTTTTCAATCCTATCACTTCTTGTCACATAGATTTCTTCACTCGTGCACACGCCATGTCCTCACTCATCTTCCCGGCTAGTCAATTCCCCAACTAAAAAGACTGCTTCTCTGCTTCTCCCACAGCCTGGGGTAGAAGCTTGCCTGACCTGTGCCAGTGTCACCTGTGAGGTGGCCCTGGGCTTGTCTCTTGATGCTCCTATTTCTCACTGAATTCAATGATTTGAGATGTTTCTAGGCATTCTCCAGGAGCCCAGAATTTGTTATGAGCAGGAACCAACTGGCTGTATTCCAAGGAGCTCCTTGCCACTCATGGCATTGGTAACCCAATGATTGGAAAGTTCTCATTAGCTGGGCAGCCCAAGAGCACAGCTCCAGCCATTCCCATTGCTGTCCTGCACGTGGGCACAATCTCATTTCTGTTTCACAAAAGATTCCCCAGGCCCCTCCCCCTTCTCAGCCATGCTTCCTCTGGAGGCCAGAGCCACCAGTTGTCCCCACCACCACTGCTCACGCTCCCTCTTAAAATGATCAGTGGAGGTTTTCTCAATCTGGATAAAGTGCCCACAGATGTAAGTTCAAGACACCTCTTCCAACTGAACTGTATTCCCTCAGTTCCTCCCATCTGACATTCTGGAGCAGTTACTGAATCCCGCAAGCACGTGACAAGCACCTGGTATAGGTTAGGCTGCTCCTCTGGACCTGAGTGATCATCTGGGAAATACAGCCAGGACTTCCAAGTAATCATGACCACTAAGACTCCTTCCAAGTCCAACATGGGCACAGTATGGTATTAGATTTAACCATATTTTCAAAAATGCTAACTGTATAGATGAAAAGTTGCCAAATACCACTAATTTATGTTTTAACCCAATACAATGGTTTTCAGATTGTATTTAGCATCAGTATCCTTTTAACAAAGAATACCCATTTCAATACTGTTTATAGGAGCCCAATACATAAAACAAATTTTAAAAAAGCTTCAGGTAGATGCCCAAGCTGAAATATGAGTTGGAGTCCAGTGCTCTGCTGTTTTTTTTCTGGTCCTAGGCACCTCAGCAGAACCTGGCTTCACTTTGTAATTTACATGTTTTACCACATCAATTAATGTTCACAACAGTGAGGTACTGATGTACTTCAGACATAAAAACAAATGGCCCTCTATAGAACATCTGAGATTTTTTTAAAAGCATGAAAAGCAAGGAAAATAGTTACATATGAACGAAATTTAAACACATATTATAAAAATCAATAGCGATGTTTTCTATGGTCAAAAAACAAAAATATACAAAGAATAATATTCAAATCCAGGAAAGCAGAAACAGAGTTGTTACTAGATTTTTATGTTGTTGAAGACATAAGAAGAATAATTATAAACTTTGATAAGCTAATCCGGCCTGTATTACTTTCTGGAGTAACAGCTTCAAATATAACAGAATATGAAGTATTTTTTCAAAGCAAAAGAGGAAGGAGCTTAAAAAGAAAAAAAATCAGAACAGACAAGGAATAAAACAAGGAACGGAAGTAAGTATAAAAATCACAGAATCAAATGTTTGATATTAATCATAGTATATCAGCAACTGCCATTAAAACATAAAAATTGTTGAGCTAGAATTTTCAATGAAATTTAAGTTTTTATCTGAAAGTGATTGCCTACACCTATAGTTATAGCACGTGGGAGAAGTGAGGCAGAAGCATCCCAAAGCCAACCTGGACAAATTAACAAGACCTCTCTAACACCTCCCCCAGACTTCCAGAAAAAGATGTTTTATCTGATTAAGCAACACGTTTTAGGAAATTTTTAATTTCTGTTATCTAAGTTATAGCATGAAGAGTTCTATGATCATTTTAGTTTTGGAAAAATCTAGGAATCAAGAAATTGGTTAAAGCTGGACAGATAAAGCATAGTACTTGGTACAAAGGTACTCAACTGCTGAATTTGGATATATATCTTAAACCCCTCATTACAGTCAATGAAACCAAATTATAGCCTTCTGTTTTGTATCAACAGTCGTTACCAGCATCCAATATTATCTATATGAAATGAGAGCTGAACTGAAATGTGCAAGGGAAAAACAAAAACATGAAATAATACAGATCAGAAGTCAATGAAAACAAAACACAATATAGAGATTAATAAATTCAATTTTTTATTTTAAAAACTAATTCTTTGATAATTTTCTGATTGGTCTAATCAAGAAAACCAAGGAAGGCTCAAATAATCCCTACCAGGAATAAAGACAAAAGGCATCTCTGGAGATGTAATTTTTAAAAAGGTGCTAAGGATGATGAGGATGAGTAGGGAACACACACTGAAATTGTAACAAATAGATAATTCTTTGTTTTTTAATTATATGCTTCACCAAAACTAAACCAAGAAGAGATAGAAAATATGACAAGTCCTTTTACCATTCAATAAGTGTAATCTACAATCCAAATTCTTTTCAAAAAAAATCCAAACACAGATGGCTTCCCTGTCAATGTAATTTAAGAAACATAATTGAAGATTTAAAGGAAAATGGAGACCAATTTCTCTACCAGCCTAAAAATGTTTTCCCTGACTCACAGTGATCTACCCTTTTCCTACAAACCTCCACTCTCAATCACACACAATAAGCATGTTCAGCTTCCAGCTTGCCCCCTCTTTATCTTCACAGACAAGGTTCAGTGGTCCTGGTCTCCTCAACTGCAGCCTATAACCCAGTTCCGGTAAGTATGACCTTCTGTGCTTCCTGTAAAGAAAAATCTCTCCCGATCTCATCTGGAAAATCAGATGAATGAATGTAAACAGACAATCAGGACCGAAGGACCACTTATGTGCAAAAGCAATCACTGTGTGCCACAGACCTTGCCTTTTCCATAAATTCAGTTAGTAGGATTATCTTTCCATCTTTTTGAGGCATTATATCTCTCAGATATGGTGATCAAGAAGTGTTACTGGTGGATTTCCTGGGAGGAGTTCCTCATTTCCAGTGTATTAATCTTTTCCTTTCTGTCCACAGAAGCTAGGAGTCTATAATGTCAGTAAAACAGCTCTGCTGGGCCTCACCAAGACTCTGGCAGTGGAGCTGGCACCAAAGCACATCCGGGTGAACAGCATAGTACCCGGAATCATAGACACAGACTTCAGCCAAGTGGTGAGGACTCATGGAGCCCCCTTCTCAACCCTATTAAGCACCAACATGACTACTGCTTGCACACCATGTCCTGCAGAGGCCTAGACTCAGACTTAGAAATTAACCCTCTTGTTTTGATGTTCTGATCCAAAGCCTTTCAGCTCCACAGCAGAATCAAAAATCACTCTTCTGCCAAGGGTCTGTTCAGAGTGTTCCCCAGGAGCCCTTCCCCAGATGTACACCCTGCATGACACAGAGCCTATGTGACACCATCTGTATCAGCAGCACTAAATTTTGGCCTGTTTACTTTGCCTTTAGCTCACTAGAGACCCAAACTTTCTGGGACATCTTGAGAAAATCTTTGGAATACAGAGGTAGGTTGTGGTTAAGTAGAGTACCTTGTGAATCGAAATTAACATTCATGAAATATAGACAAACACAAGAACACAGAGCATCCCTCTGCAGACTGCTAACCATTTCCCTTCCTGGGATCAGATGATTCCCTCAGGCCTGTAGTGACATCTGAGTGTCCTTGTACAGCCCATATGTCTTTATTTAATGTCCTTTGGTCATCTGCATAGGGGTCTCACTGCAATATTGAATGAGATCCCAGGGCCTGTACAAAAAGTGTCACCTGGCTCACTGTCACCCACTCTCTCCATACAGAGTGGGATGCCCTGAGGATTGTGCAGGAATTGTGTCCTTCCTGTGCTCCCCAGATGCCAGCTACATCACTGGTGAGAACATTGTGGTGGCCGGCTCCTCCCCCCATATCTGAGGGCCCTGGGCTCAGAGCTTGGGCTCACCTTTCCACGCGGGACCTCCGTGTGCCTCCAACACCCTATCAGAGCTAAGACTGTACTTCAAATATGTACACTTTTGTTCAAAATTTTCACTGACATAAATAATAAAGACCATCAGAAAAGAGGTCTTGTAGTATGACGCTATCATTAAAAACAGCTCTTTAAAAATGTCAGGCTACTTGAAAGGACAAAAAAAAAAGTCAGGCTTTGGAAAAAGCAAAATGTGTGCCTGGGAATTTTGGACAAAAGAAAGAAAGTTAGGCTAGAAGACAATGAGAAGCAAGGAAAGGAAAATGGCCAATTGAGCACACTGCTAAGTGCTTTGTTACATTCTATCTCCTAGACATTTCTGTGAACCTGATGTTTTATCACTAATTCTACAGCAGAAGAAGCCAAGCTCAGTGTAACTTCAGGACAATGTTCTGAGAACACCTCCAGAGTCTATAAGCAAGTTGTGTTGGTCCAAGGGAGAGAGATCAACGTGAAATTGTGTTTGAAAGAAAGGATCAGCATCCCTCTTCAGGGGCTCTTGTTCTTCCCACAGATGCCCATCCTACAGTAGATCTGGTCTTCCTGCACTCACACAACCGAACCTTCATAGATACTTGCCAGGAAGTAACTATTACCTCTCACAAATGGCATGGAGCTTGAAATTTAGAGACAGTTGGCAAACCTCACAAAGGTCCCTCATGCAGCCTCCTGGCCACACTGGGTTCACACACATCCTTGGTGGATAACTCCCATGAGTACTGAATGCTTCCTACAGCCATGTATCCTGTGCATGGAAGGGTTTGACCAATGAGGGGTGGTAGTTGGGGGAACAGTGCCCCAGCTCTTTGCTCCTTGGTGGGACAGTGCTCTTCACAAATTCACAGGCTGGCCCAGCCGTGGGCACTCACCACAAGGATAACCTGTCTCATAACTGACTCTTTCAGTGTTCTCCTTAGGTTCACCTCTGCAATAAATTTTTGTTTTAGGGACTGTTTCCTGGACAATCAAATTAAGAAAGCAACAAAACTTTTCATCTCACATAAAATAAAAGAGTTAAGTGTGCAAATGTCTTCACACACTGCCTGTGAAATTTATTCACTCTGGGGAATAATAATTCAATTGTTTACAATAAGCACATACAGCTGAAACAAGTTTAGGGAATTAGAATGATAGTGGTTCTGGTCTAAAGTGAGCACTTGAAATTTGGCCACTGTTTTGATGTTTCAAGATGAATCTTTAAGAGAGTATTGGGTCATTAAGAAGGATGAGCATCTTCTTCAGGGCATTGGGTTTCTTCCCATGGGGGTGGGTTGTTATAAAGTGAGTTTGCCCTTGTATTTTGCTTTATTTGCACGTGACTGCTAGCATTTATGCTTTCCACTTCAACTTGGGATACAAGGCCCTGTATGGTGCCATGCTCTTGGACTTCCTAACCCCCATAACCATTTATCAAAATAAATCTCTGTTCTTTATAACTTACCCAGTCTAGGTACTCTGTTATAGCAACACAAAATATATTAAGACAGATTCTTTCTCAACAAGAGCCCCTAATATGTGATGTATTAACCACAAACTCTAAATACCCCACCAAATGTGATTTCTCCTTCCTAACAGTATAAAGATGAAATAACCAGATTGGGGGGGGTATTTTTTTTCAGAAGAAATATCTTGAGTATGCCTCAGATTTCTGGATCCCTAAATACTTCCCAATTTTTCTCTCTCCTTATTCTTAGTGAAATTTATTTCCCACTCTCTGACACGCACACAAATGACTTATTTAACACTTTCTGGTTGACTAGATACAAGTCGCATAATATCATCAATATCATGAGGCCAGTTTGATTTTATGCAAAATATCACAATAATCAAGTACATTTTATTATATTGTGATTAGAGCAGACTTTACTCCTGTAAATAGAACTTTGCTTGTGTGAACTTAAAAGTCCAAGTCAGTTCACTGGTTACTAGTCTAGTTTTATTTTACCTTAAGACAATTATCGCTTAGCCTATTCTCTAATTAAATGCCAGAAACTATGTTCCTCTATCCTGGAGTCCTATCATCCACCAGGAAGCCAAGTTTCAAAGCCACTGCTTCTGCCATCAAGCCTGTCCTACAAAGCCTTTGTATTGCATTTGTCAGGATTATGGCACCATACAATGGCAACTGATTTAAAGAACAATCCTTATCTGGGCATGCAGCAGCCCAGTCAGATTCTCCATGATGCCAACTGGCACCCTGCCACTATCATGCTCCTGATTGCTTTTCCAGAACAAACATCGTCTAAGGTCTCCAGGGGAATGTAATCAGTTAATGTACTCTGACTTACATAGCAAACCCATTGTGGGACACCATTTTTATGTTTCTTTTGAATTCTTTTCTCCAATCCTCTCATCTTGATTCCTTTCTCCACCACTCTACTATTACAGCAGCTTCACTTTATTTACTATAAGCCATTATTATTCCTAAGCTTTAAGAATTCATCCATGCAGCACAATAGTGTTGTCTTCAAGTGATCACCCTTGTATATTAAATCCTGAGCCACCATATCCATACACGATCCTTTACTTAGCTTTATATTCCAATCCTTTTTGGGACTTCAACATCCACTCCTAGTATGTCCTCTCAGTTTCTGCCATTATTACTTATTATTAAGAAAGTACTATAACTTTTGCAGTAGATAATGTTGTTACTCAACTGGTTACTTTTTCCCGTTTGATCTTGCTGAAACATGGCCTAATTACAAGCCCAGAGTCATGAAGGAAGGTTCAGGCAAACCTGAAGAACTTTTGTGTCACCTTAAGCCTTTGTGCAGCTCTGCATTTACCTCCAGTAAGGAGGAAGCTGCTATCCTCTAGCAAAGGGGAATGGGATAGACATATGATCCAAAACGTTCAGAGGAATCGTTGAGATTCTAGGTTTTCAAGCACACCCACCATGGTATCCCTGTTCCAGATCTGAGGGTCACACTCCTTACCTGTCAGTCCATAATTCTGATGACAGAGAATCTGTTAAAACTGTAGATTAATTCTTCTCAAAAAGTTCTACTAGTTTAAAATTCACTCCTGTTTTTGATCTTCATTCTCTGTCCTCCAACTGCAAGAATTGGGGTTCTCTTTGAACACTGCTAAGGAGAACTTCAGTCCTTTGCCATGCCCTAAATCGGTAATTTGCTTACCTGAGCCTACTATGTTCTCTCTTTGATACATTAATAACAGCCAGTACAGCTAACAAATTTCATAGTCATTTTAATTTATATTCTCCATGACTTTCAAAAACAAAGAGCTCATCTATCTTTTTTCTTTGTTTCTTTGTTTCTTTCTTTGTTTCTTTTTGATTGTTTTGTTTTGGATGCCATAGTAGCTGTCTACTATATTGATACAGGCCAGGGCTACACCTCTGTGTAGCGATTTATATTCTTTGAGTAAATATGTGTTAAATTGGGTAAATGGGAGAGAATGACAATGTTCGGATTAAGTATACATCCTCAGGTACCTCCCTATTCTACGTAAACAGAAGTTAGTCAGGGACTAGCTCAGCCAAGGCGGGGGTAATTTAGCCTGTATTGGCTCCGCATGGCTCCTGTGCCTGCACCTTTATGATTCTTTCTGCATTATGACAAACCCTGTTCCACTCTGCTCCTTGTTGGAGGCAGAGAAACGTCTTCAGGTAACACGAGCACACTGTTATCAGGTCAAGAGTCATGGTGCTACCAGGAAGGTAGGTACTAATTCTGCAAAGAAGTGAAGACCTACCTCAGTCCTTCACGGCTTTGAAAAAAGTTCTCAGGCAAAACATGTAGGATGTAATGTACAGTATAGGTAGAATTTACTGCAAAAAGGAGGTATTTTTCAGAGCAGGAGAGAGAATACACCTTCAAGCATGAGGATGGCAATTACCAAAATGGCAACGAATGAGATAATCTGGGTCTCTCAGAGAATATTCTTTTCTTCCTCCAATTGTTTATTCACAAGGAAAATGAACTATGCTGACTTACTTCAGAGGGAAATAGGTCCCTGTTTACTCCATAAGTGGAAGTTTCAATTTACTTTGTTTTGAGATCTTGAGGATTTTCCCAACCCCTTACCTTTGGTCTGGATATATATGGTCCCTGGATTTAATCAACATGCTCAGAGGATGTTACTTAAGCTAATCTTTGAAACCACAGTTTGTGTGGATTTTATCTATAGCTAATGATTAAGAAGACAAAGGGAAAAACGGGAAGTCACATCTTTCTTTGTTTTTCACTTAACCCCCAACCCTGCTAATGTCTAACTTTCTGCCTAACATTTTCCACTTAAGAGTTTGGATCTGAAAATCATTGACAGCATTGAGCACCAAATCCTTCTGGCTACTTTGTGTTGAGAGAGGGTGCCAATTCTAGGAACTAAGAAACTAGAAATTAAGAAACTATAAAATTAAGAACTAGAAAAAATAACTCTAAAATTTAGATGGAACCAGAAAACTCTGAATTTCTAAAGAAATCCTGTGTAACAAGAGTAAACATGGAGGAATCAAAATTCCAGACTTCAAAGTAGACTTCAAAGCAACAGTGATTAAATCTATAGCATACTGGCACAAAACAGAAAGATCAATGGAACATAACTGAGTACACAGAGACAAACCCAAGCACCCTTATTCATCTGATTTTTTAACAAAGGGGCCAAAACCATTCACTGGAAAAAAGACAGCATCTTCAATACATGATGTTGGGGAAAATGGACATCTATGTGTAGGAGAATTAAACTGAACGCACATGCATATCGTACACTCTATGCTAAAATCAAATCAAAATAGATCAAAGAGCTAGCTATCAAACAGAAATACTTAATCTGCTGAAGACAAAATAGATAAAATGCTGGAAGACATAGAGACAAGAACGGATTTCATGCACAGAACATCCATCGCACTAGAAAGAGCAGCAAGAATCAACAAATGGGACTACGTCGAACTTAAAAGCTTTGCACAGCAAAGGATACATTCAACAGGATGAAGATGCAGCCCAGAAAATGGGGGGGGGGGAATTTCCTAGCTATACCTCAGACAGAGGATTAATACATAGAATATATAAAGAACTTGAAAAATATCCTCCCCCCAATAAAAGACAAATGATCCCATTAAGAAACGGGCAACTGAAATAAAAAGATGCTCCTGAAAAGTGCTCAACATTTTTTGCCATAAGAGAAATGCAAATCATCTTACCTCAAAGAGAAAGGTTTTCATAAAGAAATCAAAAAACAACAAATGTTAAGTCGTGGGGGGAAAGGAATGCTTCTATACTGTTGCTGAGATTGCAATCTGGCTCAACCACTATGAAATGATTCCCTAGAAAGCAGAAAATACAAATCCCAATTGTCCCAGCTACAGCTCTCCTCTGCATTTTTCCAAAAGAACTAAAGTCATCATATCATAAAGACACGTGCAACACAATTTATAATAGCTAATCCTGGAAACAATCTACATGCCCATCAATAGAGGAACAGATTTTTAAAAAGTGGTACATATACACAATGGAATAGTATGCAGCCATAAAGAAATATATAAAAACATAAAATGTCATATATAACTCTTGCGTACATAAGCATAGGCAAGGACTTTCTCAACAAAACCAGAATTTCACAAGAAATAATACTAAGAATCAACACATAGGAAAAAATGAGATTATATCTAATTAAAGAGGTTCTTCTGGACAACAAAGGAAATAAGCCACAGAATGAAGAGACAACTTACCGAATGGGAAAAAAAAGCCGGGCAGTCCTCAGAGGGAGGACTAATATCTAGCTATATAAAGAACTCAAAAATTATAATCCAAAAACTGAAAGACTCAATCAAAATGAAAAGACTCAAGCAACAGAAATAGACACTTTTCAAATGAGAAGTACAAATAGCCAATAGTTCATGGAAAAAAAATGTTTAGTATCCTTGGCCACTGGAGAAATACAAATCAAACAACACCCTATTCCACCTCACTTCAGAAAAAAATGACTATCATCAAGAACTCAAAAAACCACATCAAAATCTGGTGAAGCTGAGCTGGAAAAAAAATCCAAAAACTCACATGGAACAAAAGCACGCAAATAGCTAATTTTCATTGCATCATTTGTTAAAGAGGATATCTTTCCTCCATGGTACACTTTTGGCCCACCTTTGTCAAAAACAGGTGGCTGACCATACGTGTGGGTGTTTCTTAATTCCCCATTTTATTACAAGGATCCACCTGTCTATCCTTGTGCAAGTACAATTCTGTTTTTTTTTTTTTTAATCACAGTAGCTTTGCAATATAACTTGAAATTCAGGATTATAATGTCTCGTGAGTCATTCTTGTTGCTCAGGATTGCACTGGCTATTCTGGGTCTCTTCAGATTCCATATGAATTTTCAGAGTTCTTTTTTCCCAGTTCTTTGATACTTTTGGAGTTCTGACTGTAAGTGTATTACGTCTATATATTATTTTCAGTAATAGTCGATTTTTGCAATATTGCTGTGCCTATCCAGAAACAGAGGATATTTTCCCATTTTCTAACATGTTCTTCAATCTCTTTTTTCAGAGCACTGCATTTTGTTACAGGTGTCTTTCAACTAGAGAAAGAAGCAGGGGTGCCACTTGATCTCGGTCTGCTATGGCCCAAAGCCATTAAACTTACTATCTTGGGAAAGGATCTAACCCCCTGAGGGCAGAAACTCAGGACAGCAACAGCTATGGGCTGGAACAATCAGCACTCAACAAACCTGCCTGCTTTAGATAGCCTCTCACTGAGAGATGGAATCCCCAGCGAGATAAACACTTGGAGAGAGATGCCTGGGTGATAGCTGGTGAGCTCTAGGAACAGAAATCACAAGTGCATGTTCTTGATTAGGGACGCTGATTCAGGCATTGAGGGAACTGTGCAATAGTGATTTGCTGGGGTATACAATAATTGTGACTGACATGATGCAGAAGTTGGAGATAAGAGGCAACGGGAACTCTCTCACACCCCCCACAAATACTGCTGATCCCTGAGCTCACGTACCACCCTGCCCACGGCTCAAACACTGAGGAGCTCATACCTATGGGGCCTCATACCTCCACTTGCACACAGCTGCTTAGCTGGGAGCCCACATGAGATTTCTTCAACTAACTCCCAATTTTTTCTGGGTTTCAGACAGAATCGCTCTCACTCCCATCCTGTAATAAACACTGCTGAATTTTCTGGCTGAAGAGAAACCAATTCGAGAGGCTGGAACAGAGAGCTTAGCATAAGAGAAAAGCCAGAGAAATTCAGTCAAAAGTGTTGCATTCACTATCATCTGGAGAAGTATTTTTGAAAAGTAATTGTACACTTCACTGAGCATGATGTTCTCAAGTTTCTTCCATTGAAGTGAGTCAGAAGCAGAAGGTGAAACATCGAATGGTCTCTCCGATATGAGAGACCCAGATCATAACTCTTACGGAACTTAAAATGAAAAACAAAGTGAAACAGGGGGGTAGGGCAGGGAGGGAGGGAGGGGTGGCTAGGAGGTGGGACAAAAGGAGAGTGGGAAAGTCCTTGTCACCTTGACAAGATATGAAGGTGCACAAAATGCTCAACTTCATTGTAAATCTTACATTTTGCACTTATACGTATCAATAAAATGGGGGGGGGGGGG
>PVKB01003540.1:7394-148478 GCA_004027205.1 Ctenodactylus gundi | reverse complement strand
GGCACATTTAGTGGTCCATCTGGCCCTCCAGCTTCTTAGCTCACTGCAAGGCAAAAGAAGAAGTCATCAGAGGGGTAGAAGCTCAAGCAATGGGTGACATCCAACCACAGAACTATAAACACAGATGACTAGAGCTCAGCTCCTCAGCTGTTATAAGAAAAGTCCTTCCCACATTGATCAATATCCTGACTGTAACATGAGAAGACTAAAAAGACTCTATAATTTCAGATTTTTATATTAATATGATTCTTTTCCACTTGTTCTCTTTTTTCCTTTTCTCCTTCCATCTGGTATTTAAATATGACATGCTCCAGTATGTCAAAAGAGAAATAAGAGTTGGTTAGTGCTTTTGTATTTTCAGTCATATTACAGTAACCACTACCAAAAATTGTGTGCAGAAGATTCAAAAACCTAACCTCAAAATATAGAAATAAAGGAAAAAAGTATCAGATGACACAAGATACACTGAAGCCATAGCAGAAAATTTTACAAACCTGGGGAAATAATTTAAGTTTTGGGTAAGTGAAGTTTATAGACTCCCAAAGAGTCATAACCAAAAAGAATCTCTCCATAACACATCATAAAAAATTTCTGAAATTTAGGAAAAGAAAGACTACTAAAATCTCTTAGACATAAATCGTTAGTGATCTCTAAAGACAAGATTATCAAAATAACAACAGATGGACCAGCACAAATGTTCAAGAACAGGAGAGCTAGGAGCAAAGTATTTTATAGACCTAAGAAAAAATTGCCAACCCAGACTTCTATATCCTACAAATTATCCATCAAAATTGAGAGAGAAATAGACTTTCTATTACGAATAAATCTTTTTTAAAAAACTATGACCACTAAATCAGCACTGCAGAATATACTTAATGGAATTCTAGATGGAAACATGAATGCCAACAACACCAAAGATCCCAGAATAATGTAAACATCTAACTGGGTGAGTAGTGAAACAAAATGAAAAAAATAACAAAATAAATCTAAGCTAAAAAAATAGTGCAATGATAGGATTTACTAAATACTTTAAAAGAATAACTTTCAATGTTAATGGTCTTAACTCCCCAATGAAAACACATAACTACTGGCAGATTGAATCATAAAACAAAATTAAACCATATGTTGCCTGCAAGAGACACACTTCGTTTACAAAGAAACACAGCCTGAAAGTGGAAAAATGGAAAGCATACTTCGTGCGACTTCATCCTAAAGGCAAGCAGAAGTAGCTGCTATGTTATTTTCAAACTAACAGAGTTTATGCCAAGTTTGTCAAAAGAGACAAAGAAAGCCACTACATACTCATAAAGGGAACAACTCAACAGGGAGAGATAAAAATTTTAAGTATATATGTGATCAAATGTCAGTGTACCCAACTTCATAGAACAAACATTAGACATAAAAGGACAGATAGCCATCAATACAATTACAGCAGAAGGACTTCTGGTCAAGATGGCAGCCAAGGAACAGGGCTGCACAATATCTCCTCAGGGACCCACTTAAAAAGTTGAGAATACAGTTAAAAAAAAAAAAAACACCTGCTCAATGTAGCTAGAAGAGGGAGGAGCACGCCAACAATTGAAAGAAGGACATGAGAAGGTCAGAATCCTAAAAACACATCAGAAGCAGAGGTAAGCAGCAACCCAGGCTGACTATAAATAGCTGGGAGCTGCCTCTCGCATCCACAGACAGAGGAAATCCCAGCCGGAGCCTGGACCCTCTGACTGAGACAGGAGAGGAAGGAGTGCTCCAACAACTGAAAGGAGGCCTTGAGAAGGTCAGAAATCTCAAATACGTATCAGAGGTGGAGAAAAACAGCCACCCAAGAGGCAGCCCCAGGTTGACTGAGGACAGCCCTGAGCTGCCAGCATCTACAGATTGAAGAAAGCCCACAGCCCAGAACCTCAGGCTGAGGTAAGCATGGATCCAGGGGAAAGGAGAATTGACAGCATCTGGTAGCCCCAGCTTCCTAAAACACCAGCCTGCAAGTAGTGCATATTATAAATGTGATGTGAGGTTCCCATAGAAAAGGCCTCCTGAAGCCCAGATCAGAAGCAACCTTCACCAGTCATAACAGGCAGTGACATAAGCAGGAGCTATTTTTTAAAAAGAGCCCAAGACTAAGCTATTAAAGAAAAGAAGAAATCTCAGAAGAGCACATCAGGGCTTTTGGGGTCACTTTTAAACAGTGCCCAAGAAGAAATTGTACAAGAGACAGTCGTGGAGAGGACAGAAAGGTCACTGACTCCTGGAACGGCTTGGGTGGTAGGGAGACCACCTCCAAAGGTAGAGAGCCCTGCCCTCAGGGGAGGGAAGCTAGGAAAGGTGGGTGAGCTTTGCTGAGGGGCCTGGGAGTGAACAAGATACCTCAGAGGCCACCTGACTGCCAGGTCCTCCCTCACCGTCTACTCTTAGCACAGAACTCAGAGGTATCTTGGCTCCCTCAACACACCCTCCTGGCCATCCAAAGAAACCTCTTGGCTAGGCCTTTAAAGTGAAATCCCTCAACAACAGAAACATAGGAAGAAGACAAAGCAAAAGGACACCTATAGAAATGCCTGGAGCCCACAAAGTAATGTCATGGGCTCTGAAACAGTGGAGCTCATAGGGAAGGAAGTCAAGAAGCAAATCAATGAGCCAAACAGCCAGTTTAAACAAGATATCCTCAAAGAAATACAAGCAATGACAAGCGAGCTTAAAGAGGAACTTACCAAACAAATGGTAGTCTTCATGGATACAAACTTTACTGAGCATATAGAAGACACAAATAAAGAGCTGGCTGAGGTAAATAAGGAAATGTAAGGTAGGAAAAACGTTTTGCTAGAGAAGTGGAAATTTTTGAAAGAAATCTAGTTTAAATTTAAGATATGAAAAATACATTAGAAAGCTGGGGAAGTCCACTTGAACATTGTATGGTCAGAATTTCAGACCTTTTAAAGACAAGGATAAAAACACAAATGTTATCATTAGACATGACTCCAAAATCAAAATGAGTAAAGTAGTTGGATACACCAGCTGATGGATGATTCAAAGAGAACCAATCTCAGAATTATGGGTGTCAGAGAAAGAGCAGAAGACAGCACTGAAGGTATGAAGAATTTATTCACTGAAATCATACAAGAAAATTTCCCAAATCTAGGAAAAGATATTAATTCTCAGGTACAAGAAGCTTATAGAACATGACATAGCATCAACCAGCATCGAGATTCACCATGAAACATCATAATCAAAACCTCAGAAATACAACATAAAGAGAGAATATTAAAAGCAGCAAGAGAAAAACAGATTATTCTATCAAGGCAAACCCACTTGAATTACCACAGATTCTCAATTCAAACTTTAAAGGCCAGGAGAGCAAAGTATTTCAAGCTTTAAAAGGCAGCAGGTGACAACCCAGGTTATTATATCCAGCAAAATTATCCCTAAAATTTGAAGAAGTAAAAATTTTTCATAACCAAGAATCCCTAAAGAAATCTGTGACCATTAGTCCACTATTGCAGAAAGTACTTGAAGGAATCTTTGAGAGAGACAGAGACAAGCAGCACCAAAAAACATAAAGGAAAGGAAACATCTGAAGAGAAAATGTAACAAAAAAAATTGATTAGTATTTGAATCGTTTGATTGGTATTCTACTAAAACAGTACCAGCTTTCCCATAAAATCTGTAAAACTTCCCGCCATAATTATTATTTTTAATAGTATATTAGTTTGCAAATCATAATAATTGTATTCAACGTGGGGAATTGGTATAAAATCTTTTTAAAAGTATGTATGCATGTACTTATGAATGAATAGGTAAATAAAAATGATAAATCAAATCTGGAAAAATATTAGTAATTAGTGAAATGTGAGTAAATAATTTATGAAAGTAAAAATATCCTGTAATTACTAAGTATGTCATTATACCTATTGCTTATGGATAATTTACTCTTGTGATATAGACATAAGTTCATTTAATGTAGCAATTCACTCTTTTGGTCTTTGAAGTAAGTTTATCCTAAGAAAACTCATTGATGTAATGACAACCTGAATGTCTTTTGAATGTACAAACATTTACTTTTCAGTACTCAACTAAGGAATTTGAAATTAATTTCTCTCTTTTTCTTTCTCACATTTCCTAACCTTATGAATTTCATTGCCATAGTTCTTTTCTTATATGGACTGGTGGGTGAGTCTATGTCAAAGAATCTCAACAAAGATATAGTAAGATACAAAAGAAAAGAACTTTTGGCAATCATCCCAGTAAAGGGCTCTGATGGACCCAGAGTAGAGGCACCAATATATGGCAACTGCAGCCCTGTCTAGGGGTGGGAAGCTGAGGTAAAAGTGGTAAAGTGAGTCAGACACTGAAGATTAAATATGTTACATATTGCATGGTTTTTCTGATATGGAAAACCCAAAATATAGGCATTCTATAGAACCAAACAAGTGTGATAGTGGGAGTTAGGGGCTACGAGGAGGGTGTGATAGGGCTAAAAATGGGAAGGGATTGTAATGTTTATGTGATATATATGTACACAAAATACTCAAGTTCACTGTAAGCATTATGTATCACATATATGTAATAATAAAAATGGGGGAGAGATTGATATACTAAGGGCTGGAGGAGCGGCACAGCAATTAAAGCTCTTGACTGGCCAAGTGCAGGGCCTGCGGTTTGATTCCCCAGCACCACAGAAACCCATTGTGGTGGCTCACGCCTATAATCCCAGCACTTAGGAGGATAAGACAAGAGATTGCTGTGAGTTTGAGGTCAGCCTGGACTACATAGTGAGTTCAGGACCAGACTGGATGACAGAGCTGGGCCCTGTATCAATGAATGATGAATGAATGAAGTGAATTTAACGCATTCTCACAATCTATATGACAGAAAGCTTTAGTACACGATCCTTTGATAGTTTATGGCTGAGTGTACAGTCTCTACCAGGAGCTAAGTTCCTATTTTTGAATGTGGTAATGTTCTCTGCGGCATTTAGCCCGGTCTTGCTCCACAGCCTAAAATTCTTCACTGGATTTCCCTGGTGGTGTTTACCAAAGATTGTTCACAGACCTTTTTCAGCATGCATAGCTGTGACTCCAGGAGATCTGTTCTGTGGCCGAAGTGGCAGGGATGCTTACACCACACCTTATGTGGCTGGAGAGCCTTCTCTTATTCTAGGCTCCTCTGGAAGCTCACTGTCTTCACAATCACCCAATAAATAGGCAGCAATAGAATTTCTTGATCTTTATGTGTTTTGCCTCCCACACCCTAGACACATGTTTTACCAAGATCCAGAGTTCTTGCCACTTCCTCTTAGCAGGTGCAATTAACATTATTGTATAACAACTTGAGAGGCTAACTTGAAGCTTCTATTTTAGGTACTCAAGTGTCCAAGTCAGAAAACTGGGCCTAATTTCTAACTTCTCCTGCTTCTGGGGTGACCAATCTCTCAACAAGACCCAATACTTTTAACTAATAAATTATTTCCCAGATTTAACTTCCCCTCTGCATTTGTGTCCTTCAAACTAGTTCAAGCCCTGTCTAAATACACTCCACTTATCCCTTAAGCTCAAGCTCAACAATCTGTTCACTCTCTTGAAGACTGGCCTGTGTTAATGACATCTGGCTTCCCAAAAGCTTTTCTTGGTAGTACTAAAGATAGGACCAAGAACAGAAGGGAAACGTGTTGTGGTCTTTACTTTGGTGTTACCTCCAGCAGGGTGTCTCTTCCTTGCTTGACCACAGACAGCCCTCAATCACCCTCTTTGTTGAGATGACTTACTGCTTCCCATTGACCCTAGGCCTAGATGATAATGAAACTCTTTTCTACTAGCTCCAGGCTGCTGCACTATCCTTTGTAGCTTCCCCACACATTGAATCTACAAATAGGCCTTTCAAAAATCTCCTTAATTTGCCCAGTTTTCATCTCTTTATTGACAGTATCTAATTGGTATCTAAGAGATAACCTTAGTATGTCTTGCTATAAAAGTCTTTGAGTTAGTTACCAAATCAAATGCGTGGCCTTACAAAGAACTATACACACACTAGGGTTGTTCCTAGAAAGCAAAAAATCTGACTATACCAGTATTTGACTACTTTTCTTATGAAATTTCAATGACCTCATGTGCTTTCTGGATGAAGTGAAGCTCTTTCCTGGCTTTGATACCCACCACCACCTGGCCTCAATATTCCATAGACTCATCTCTGTCCACTGACTGCCTTTGACTTGATGTCCCGGGATAACAAACTCTGTGAAGTTTCACACACAGTCCTCCTCATCTCTCCTCATGAAACCTTCCTTGCTTGGTGTGCCTTCTGATATTCCCAAATTTCTTACTCCACCCATCCTTCAAGAACTGGCTTGGGAGATTCAAAAAAGAAAAAAAGAGTCATTTGTATTGTGGTTCCATTGTACAAAGTTGAGTACATTGTTATCATATGAGAATGAACATAAGAAGTAACCAGGAGAATGGTAAAAATGTTAATTTAAAATAACAGTAGTTAACTTAGTGAGTCATCAAGTTTTTTCTCTTGCTGAAGGATTTTTTTTCCAGAAATAAAAAACAATCATACTTCTCACACAAATATAAGATAAACAAGTGCCCAAAATTGTATTGCTGAATTAATTAATAAGGGAAGCCTTTAAGATTTTTACAACTGATTGAAAATTCAGTTCAAATAACCACATATACATAAGCCATAAGATTAAAATAAATTTAATATATAAAAGTTTTATTTCTTTCACTGTGGAAGAGAGAAATCAATGAGTCTCCTTTAGGTAGAAATTTTTGTACTTATGGGTAGGCACCAAGTGAACTGCTGTTACCCTCACCGAATCAGACTGCCCAGAAGAATGTTAGACAAAGCCTAATTTTACATTGATGACACCACATTCACTTCAAAGGCAGGTTCCTTTTAGGTTTTTGCATGCATTCCTTTATGTTGTTGTATACTTTTCCCATTTTTACTTCACAATAAATGCATATCTTTTTATAAGCATGAAAAGCACTTTTAAAACCACACTTATTAAATGTTCCGTTCTCTGAGTAAACTTAGGTATCACCTTCCCTGGGGGCTTTATCCAACCACCCCCTCCACAAGATAGGTGCCTCTCTCTGTTCTGTGTTCCCAAAAGCCTGTGGTCATCATATTCTTGACTGACTAAATTATAATCATGTATTTTTTCTTTAGACCCAGCTGAGACTGAATGCCCTGAATTCCAAAGTGTGATGGTCCTTGCCTTCATGTTCTAAGGGCTCATTCACACACACACAAAAAAAACTAGTATATTCCCAACTTCTCTCTTTTTCCAAAATAAAAGGAGACATGATTAGAACAAAAAAGCAGAGAAAGAGAGAGAGAGAGAGAGAGAGAGAGAGAGAGAGAGAGAGAGAAATCCAGAAATAGAGAGATTTAGCTTTTGCTTCCCCAAGCAGATTTTGACTGCTCAAAAAGACTGAGCAAAGGCTTGGGGAAGAAAAGAAAAAACGATAAAACCTCAGATTTTAAGAATAAACTTCCTGGAATGACACTGACAAAGATTTTCAGTGGAGGGAGACCAAATCGCTACACTCCTGTTTTGAATCTTAACTACAAGGGAAGCAAGGAACCATAATGAAGGAGTAGAATCAAACTGAAGTTAAATTTCTAATTAAAAAATCATAAATCTGTCTTTAAAGTTTGCTTCAAAAGCATTGAACTGCTTTGATATTTGCTTAAGATATACCAAAATTGAAATGCCTTAGTAAGAAAATTGGCTTTATGTAAATAAGTTCACAGCTATCATTTGTGGAGATTTAAGCAGAAGGTCATAAGTTACATATCAAGTTACCATATATACAAAGCCTGGCACCACCCAGGCCCTGAGCATTTCAACACAAGAACGGCTATTTTACATAAATGTTTTGAGGTGAGAACTGAATTGACACACCTGACAGGCTAGGGATACAGTCTGACCTGCTGAGACTAAGGAATTGGACCCCTGGGCCCAGTGAGGTCCCTGCGGCCATGCATTTATTCATTCACTCAACAAATAATAATAAGCTGTAATTAGTAACTGCTGGGGACTCTGCCAGAAGTGGTAAGTACAACATGGTCACTGACAGTGAGACAAACGTTAGAGGGGAAGTGAGCAAAGAAGTCACAAAGTCACATGGAGGAGACGACAAACCAAAAAGCTTTGGTGGACTAGAAAGGACTATGCTCACACGCTGATGACGGTAAGTGTGGGAGAGAAGGCTACAAGGCGAAAAGCAGGCACAGCAGAGCACTGCAGCAGGTGTGAAGTGTACGTCAAGGCTTTAGGTGACAGACCCACACAGGATAAATGGATAAAACTCTTCAGCCTTAAAGGAGCAGGGAGTGACATACCTAGGCATGCCACAGTTTGCAAAGCCCTTTTGCATTTTTAATGTAATTTATTTGGTTCTGTCACAAAGCCTGTGAACTAACCATTCATTTTCCTGGGGAGATTTGGAAATAAACAGTGATTAATCCACTGTGTATATGTATTAGACCTGATTCTGGATAACAAAGATGAGTCTCACTACTTTAAAAAGAATATAGGAATTTCTGACATCAGAAGAATTACAGATACAAGGGCTGAGATTTCAGTAGTGACTCCAGGACCATCCCAGCTCTATCCCAGTAAAAGAGATGTTACTTCACCTCCCAACATACAGGAACTTCTTATCAAAGCTGTGATTACCTTCTGAAGGCCTCCCTCCCTGGACTGAGCTGATCAAGAAGAACAGCAAATAAAGACTTCTACGCTTTGGCCACGGACCCCAAAAGGCCTCCTGCCCCTAGCAGCTCCACTCTTCATGAAAAGCTCCAACTGTGGAGCCAGTGGGCTCAAACTGGCTAACAAAGTCGCCATAACCACCGGATTCACAAGTGAGAACAATTCATCAGAAATTCTGGAACTGTGGGGATCCCCAGATCTTGTTGACCTCACTGCATGAGCCTAATCCCCACAAACCAAAGTGTATGAGGATGAAATGCCAGCAGTTTAAGGGGAATGAGAATCTAAAGAAAAACAACAAAGGATAGAAGATGAAGCCAGGAAAATAAATAAGACAAGTATTAGATGCATTACCAAGATGCCTCATTCACTACAGGCTACCAGGGGGATGGGCCCCCAGGTGATGGGTCCCCAGGACCAGGAAGAAATATAAGCTGCACCTCAAGGGCATCCACCAAGAGAAGTCAGCAGGAATTCAGCCACTGGTCCACACCTTCATTAGCCAGGAGTTACAGCTTACACTACGTAGATTAATAACTCAATTCTTCCAAGCTCAGTGATTCCACAGGCCTGCTACACGGAACTCTACGGTTGTAGCTGCCAAGGCAAATCAAAGCCTTGAGGAGCTATGGAGGAGTTGTCACTGTAGGAGTTCCAGTAGATGAAGCAAGACCTGATGTGATACACAGGAGGTCCAATATCCAGGACGACTTTACACCTCCTTACCTTGTCTGATCCTCTTGTCAACCATGAGTAGGGCATGAAATTAGCTCTTCCAGGTTAGTCAAGAGAATCCTTTAGGACCTTATGGTAAGAAATACAGCAAGAAAGAAAGAAAGAAAGAAAGAAGAAAGAAAGAAAGAAAAAGAAAAGAAAGAAAGAACAAACAAGCTAAGTCTGTCCCTGAAATGGCACATCTTTATCTCTGCCTGTCCTGAGTGGGGCACATGTGATTGTCAACAGCTGAAACCAGCAGAAGGTAGACTGGGCTGTGGGCATGTTGAAGAGAGAGCAACTGAGTGTGATGGGCACTGTATGCCGTCTGGGATAGGCCAAGGACCACAAGCCACTGGTAGGTACAACCCACAGCACAGTGACTTTGCTACTATGACCCACAGCAGGGAAGAAGGCTAAAGGCCGAATCACATGAAACAAGTCCACAGGGTTACTCAGCTCCTAATCAGCCAGCGCACAGCCTTCCCTGAATAGGCCTGAGCAGAGAAAAATCATGCTCAGGAAAAGTTCACTGATGTAAGGAAGGGTTCCCTTGAAGCAGAGAGACAAAACAGACCCTGTCCTGATGCCTGGAAAGTGGCCGCAAAAGGGTGGCTGCCAGCACTCTCCTCACTCTCCGTGGGAATTCTTCGTTCCACCTTTAAGGGGGCCTTGCTTCAGTTACTCTTCTCCTCCCCCTTCACCTACTCAATCTTCTCAAAAAAAAGCACTTAAGCTTTCAAGCCGCAAAATAAAACTTAAAATATCTATCCCCCAGAAGCCATAAAGGAACAGATTGATAAATTTGGCTGTGCAAAATTTTAAAATTTCTGTTTGGCAAAAGACAAGACAGCCTGTGAAAATGTAATTGCAAAACATATGATAAAATGGCTAATTGCCTTAATTTGCAAAATAATCCTGTGTAAATGAATGAGGCAGTAAAACAACTCAAAAGAAGGAACACAAGTTACAAGAACAGACAGTGTAGGGATTTCTGGGCAAGATGGCAGCTGGGTGGGAGTACTGCCCGACAGCTCCTCACAGGCTCATTCAAAAAGTTGAGATATATTTAAAAACTAACCCCTCAACTTAGCTAGGAGAGAGAAGAGTGCTCCAGGAATTGAAGGGAGGCTGCAGGAAGTTGGAAACCACCCAGACCAATCAGAACCTAAAGAACAAGCCAGCCTTGGAAGCCACATAGGTCGCCTGGAAAGGACCATAAGCCACAAGCGTCCACAGGCCAAAGTAAGCCTGGATCCAGGAGTTGCGGAATCTAACAGAAGCTGGCAGCCTCAGACCATGGTAAGTCCAGATCTAGGAGTCATGGGAATTGACAGCAGCAGGTAGCTCCAGCCTCCAGAAAGGAGCCTGTGGGTAGTGTAAACTGAAAATGCACTGTGAACTTGCCCTTGAAAAGGCCTCTAGGAGATTAGCAGACCAGCTGGGGAAAAACAGCACTCAGCAGACTTATTAGACAATGATGTAGACAGGAGCCATTTTGAAAAGAGCTGGAAACAAATGGTTTAAGAAGCCACAGACAAGTTACACGTCAGGGATTTGGGGGATGCTCTTAATCAGTGCCTTGGATAAAACTGGCACAAGAGATAGTTGCAGAGAGGAGAGAAAGGCCACCAACATCCTGAACGGTTTGGGTAGTAATGGGAGAACCTCAGAGGGCAAAGAACAGCCCCTCTCAGGGGAAGGAAGCTAGGACAGACAGAAGAGCTTTGCTGAAGCGGGTGGGTGTGAAAAGGACACCTTAGTGGCCATCCGACTGTTAGATGCCCCTCTCACTGCCTACTTCCAGCACAGAACCCACTGGAAGTTCAGTTCCCCCATCCCACATCTTCAGACATGTTCAAAGAAACCTCTTGGCTAGGCAACTGCAGTGAGATCGCTCAGCAACGTGCTGCAACTTTGTTGCCTTCTCATTGTTGGGACACAATGCCCAACACTCACAACTTAAGGGAGGACAAGTTTAATTTAGCTCACAGCTCAGAGATCTCAGTCTGGTCCGTGCCAGTGGGCACTGGCAGAAGGATCTGGTGGAGAACAGTTGCTCATAGATCACAGAAAAAAGAAATCAGGGCAAAGGAGGGTGGGGCAAGAATGCAATCCATCCAGGCCTTGCACCCAGCAATAATTTCCCACATGACCAGCAGTCCACCGCACCTGATGGGGCCTCATCTCCCATCAGCACTCAAAATCCATAAATAATCCACAACGTGAGGCTTTGGGAGGACATTTCAGACCTAAAACATAACAAGCTGGGATCACAAGTGCGTGTCACCACGCCCGGCTCCTCTTCTGTTTTAAAGCCTTTCCCTGCCTCATGTCAAAAAGATATGAGCCAATAATATTTACGATTAACTGATAACCTTAAGATCTTTAATACTTCTGCAACTTTCCTCAAATATTCTCAAGGTAGCAATTCAGGTTAACATTTCTGTGTTCTAATGCTACATTTCTCCCAACCACATAGTCTAAATAATCTGTTGTTTTGTCACTAAATTGTGACGCAATATTTACGGTATATCAAATTCTCCTGTGTGGGTACAAACTGTTTCTCCGTTCTTTATTCTGTTCCATTACTCCAATTGTTGATTCTTATGCAAATATCATTTGATCTTAAATTTTTATCACAAATTTCACAAAGAATAAAGCTATCACTTAATGAATAATAATGATCACCTCAGCACTACCATTCAGGTTAAGAACACAGGAGTGCCTCTTCTCAGTCATGATGCCTTTTCACTATCCTCAAAGTAACCACCCTCCAAAATATAAACCATCCTGACATTCGTGATAAATAACTTTGTACATAAATTACCTTATTAAGCATGTATTTAAAACTTCCATATTTTAGTTCTGCTTGCATTTAAGCTTTCTATAAAAGTGATTATACAGTATGCATTCTTTTATGCCTGACTTTTTTCACGCAAACTTATGAGACTTATGTATGATTTTATGTATGGTTCACTACTGTTTTTTGTTCCTAGAATGGCTTAGATGTGCTCACTTTGGCAGCACATATACTTGAATTGGAATGCTATAGAATGGTTTAGGTAACAGATTTTTTAAATACCCACAACCCTTCAGTCCTCCCTGTTACGGAACTTGTTGTCATAAGATTGTGTGCTTCTCCTATCAAGAGATGCTATTTCCTTCCTCTGAATTGGGGATGAGGGAGCACTGTGGCTTTTATTTGACCAGTAAAGTGCAGTAAAAGTGATCACGTGGCCACTTGGAGCTTAGGCCTTCAGAGGCCCTGTATTCTTCCGCTATGTGTATTGGGTTCCTTCCTCTACCACACGAACACACCTTGGCTAGAGTACCAGAGAATGACATGGACTAGCATTGAGTTAGCCTTAGTGAAGAAGTCTAGCGAAGAGTCCCAGATGATCACAGATGTGTGAGAAAGCTCAGCTGAGACCATCAGAATTCCCCAGCTGAGCTCAGCCAGTATGGCCGAACCACAAAACTATGAGCTAAATTAAACATTTTTTAAAGTCACTAAGTTACATCTATTGCTACATGTCTATACAACAATTTTCCCATTCTGTTTGTTGTTGATAGAAATTTAGATTGCTTCCCACTTGGGATTTTTTAATTGTGCTGCTATAAAACATTTTTATGCCTCTCAGTTCCTGTGTGTTGTGTATGCGGTTCTTTTAGATGTGTATCTTGAGTTGAAATTTCTAGCTTGGAGATTATATCTTTTAATAGTTGATGACTATGTATTTTCAAAACATTTGTAAAAATTCATATTCCACCATAAGCATATAGAAGCTCAGATTACATCACACTCTATGTCATCACATGGAATTGACAAAACATTCAAACGTCTGCCTATGAGATGAGGAATAAGACAAATTTTCCCGTAATGACTACATCTTTTCAACATGGTACTGGAGGTGCTAGCAAACGTAGAGACTGAATGAACGATACAAGTACTGGAAAGGAAGAAACAAAATGCTATTTGTGAATATGTGATGACTACATACTTTGAAAATCCATAAGAATCTATGGATAAGTCATAAAAATTTATAGCTCCAAATAGTTGTGAGAACAACTCAATATGTAAAAATCATTTATAGTACAACATATTAGCATAAAAGAGGCAGAGAATTTTTTTAAATTGCTGTTCAAAATAGCAGCAGAATACTAAGAATAAAGCAAAACATATGCAAGCTGTTTGTACAGAAATCTAAAACACATTAAAGGAAATCTTACTAAGTGAAAGAGGCCCCATGTCTATGTTCATAAGACTCAATCATATAAATTTTCTTTAAATTGATCTATAATTACAATGAAATCTCAACAGGTGTGTTGAATTGTTTCTAATGAGAAGTCTTCTTTCATTCTCTTTTTAAAACCTCTGTATGTAATATTTATTTGAGACCTGAATGGCTTCAATATTTCTTTTGTATTTTTGTTTTTTATCATTTGAACACCAAACAAGTATGCACATGCATACATGCATGCATGCGTTATTTTGTTTTTATATATTTGATTTGAGATTCTCTAAGATTCCAATATCTCTGGCTTGTTATCTGTATAAATATGTTAAGAACTTCCAGTCAAGATGGTGGCTGATTAAGAGCACTGCAAAATATCTCTTTGTGGGCCCATGTGAAAACAAGAATATAGCCAAAAACCATCTGTTCAATGTAGCTAGGACAGATAGGACACTTCAACAACTGAAAGGAGGCCAGGGGAAGGTCAGAAACCTCAAAAACACACTGGAAGCAGAGGTAAACAGCAGCCAAGGAAGCAAACCCAGGCCTGTGGCGAACAGCTGGGAGCCACCAGAATCCACACACAGAGGAAACCCTGGAGCCCAGAACATCTGACCAAGGTAAGCGCAGATCCAGATGAAGTCAGAATTAACTGTAGCTAGTATTCCCAGGCTTCAAAAAAGAGCCTTTGAGTACTGCATACTACAAATGCAATGAAAACTTACCCTAAAAAGGTTTCCTAGAGCCTAGATCAGAAGCAGTGCTCAGTAGCAATAACAGGCAGTGATGTAAGCAGGAGCCATTTAAACAAAGAGCCTGAGACAAAACTCTTCAGAGTAAAATAAAGCTCAGAAGAGCCTATCAGGTCTTTTGGGGTCACTCTTAAACAGTGCCTAAGAAGAAACTGCACAAGAGATTGTTGCAGAGGAGAGAAAGGCCACCAATCCCCAGAATGGCTGGGGTGTAGTAGGAGCACCTCCGAAGGTGGAGAACCCCGCCATCAGGGGAGGGAGAGCTTTGTTAAGGGGGCTTGGGTGAGCAAGAAACCTCAGAGGCCATCTGACTGTCAGATCCTCCCTCACTGCCTATTCTCAGCACAGAATGCAGAGGAATGGTGTCTCCTCCCACACACATACCCCCTAATAGCTGTTCAAAGAAAACTCTCTGCTGAACCTTTAAATTGAGGTCCCTCAACAATAGAAACTTAAGAAAAACACAAGGCAACAGGAAACCTATAGAACTGAATGAGACCCCAGAAACCAACATCATGGGCCCTGAAATAGGTGAACTTATAGGGAAGGAAGTCCAAAAGCAAACAAAAGAGTCAAACAAGATATCCTCAAAACACGTAAGCAGTGATCAGCAGGGTTAAACAGAAGCTTACTAAACAAATAGTGGTCCTCATGCATACAAAGACCACTAAGCATATAGAAGCCACAATTAGCTGAGGTAAATAAGGAAATACAAGATATGAAGGAACATTTTGATAGAGAAGTGGAAATTTTGAAAAGATATCTGCTACAATTCAAGATATGAAAAATACATTTGAAATCAGAGGAAGTCAACTTGAACACTGTGAGAATAGAATTTCAGACCTTGAAGACAAGGCTGAGGAAACAAATGCTCTAATTAGACATGACTCCAAAGTTAGAAAGGAGCAAAGTATCTGGACACAACAGCTGATGGATGATTCAATGAGAACCAATCTCATAATTATGGGTATAGGAGAAAGAGCAGAAGATAACACCAAACGTATAAAATATTTATTCACTGAAATCATACAAGAAAATTTCCCAAATCTAGGAAAAGAAATTAACTCTCAGATATAAGAAGCTTATAGAACACCAAATAACCTCAACCACCAACAAGACTTATCACAAGGTAATATAATCAAAACCTCAGAAATACAACATAAAGACAGAATATTAAAAGCAGCCAGAGAAAAACAAACATTATTCTACCAAGGCAAACCCATTAGAATTACCACAGATTTTTCAATGCAAACTTTAAATGTCAGAAGAGCCTGGAGCAAATTATTTCAACCTTTAAAAGACAGTAAGTGTTGACCCATGTGGTTGTATCCAGCAAAATTTTCCCTGAAAATTAAAGAAGTAAAAATTTTTCATGACCAAGAATCTCTAAAGAAATTTGTAACCACTAGCTCCGCATTGCAAAAAACACCTGAAGAAATCTTTGAGAGCAACAGAGAAACAGTACCAAAGAACATGGAGGAAAGGAAACATCTGAAAAGAAAGTGTAACAAAAAAAAAGATTGATATTTGTGTCATCTTCTTGGTGTTCTACTAAAAAAGTACCAGCTTTCTCATAAAATCTGTGAAACTTCCTTCCATAATTATTATTTTAATAGTGTATAAGTTTGAAAATGATAATTATAATCAACATTGGGGAATTGGCATAAACTTTAAAAATATGTGAGTATGAATTTATGGATGGATGGGTAGATAAAATGATAAACCAAATCTGGTTTGGTTACTACCAAAATGGTTATTAGTGAAATGTGAGTAAATAATTTATGAAAGTGCAAAAAAATTCTGAAATAACTAAATATGCCATTGTATCTGTTGTTTATATGTAATTTACTCGTGGTATAGAAGTGGGTTCATTTAATGCAGCAATTCACTTATTTGGTCTTGATCCCAAGAAAACTGATTGATGTAATATTAACCTGAATTTCTTTTGAATGTACAGACATTTACCTTTTAGTATTCAGCCAAGGAGTTTGAAATTTAACTTCATTCTTTATCTTTCTCACACTTTCCAGCTTTATGAATTTCATTGTCATAGTTCTTCTATTATGTGGACTGGTGGGAGAGGCCATATTAAAGAATCACAACAAAGATATAGTAAAGTGCAAAAAAAAAAAAAAAACACTTCTGGCAAATTGTCCCAGTAAATGGCTCAGCTGGACCCAGAGAAGAGGCATCAAGATATGGCCACTCAGCCCATTCTAGGGGTAAGAATCTGTGTTAAAGAGTGGTGATTTGAGTGGTGAAGTGAGTCAGATGCAAAAAATTAAATATATTACATATCTCATGTTTTTCTGGTATGGAAAACCCAGAACACAGGCATTATATAGAACCAAATGGGTGTAATAGTGGGAGTTATAAAGGGATGGAAGGCAACAGTAAATATATAAATATATAAATGGGTAGGAGAGGGCCAAAAATGGGAAGGAATTGTAAAGTTGATGTGATATATATGTGCACAAACTACTCGATGTTTTAGTTTGGGTTCTATAAAGGCAGAATTGACAGAAATTATTATTTAAAGAAAAAGAACTTATTTGGAAGGCTTAAAAGTCTGAGGACAGAGATAGTCCAAGATGGAAGCCTACACATAAGAGAGCTGGAGGGTTCATCAGCCACGAGGGAGAACACCTGTCCAAGACTACAGGACAGCTGGTGAGAATCTGCTGTGGGTCTCTATTGTTTGAAGAACAATGGCGAAGTTCCAGTACTTGGGTAATAACAATATTGGCTGTACTCCCAGTGTGTTCACACTGGGAGTAGATGTTGAAGTGCTGAAGGTCTGGAATATACAACTGAATAAAGGATGTTTGTTCACGTGGGGATCCTGGATTAATATCCAGGAATGGTCACCTGAGGACAGCCCTAATGTGTTGCATAGATGTGTACTTAATTCTCAGAAACAATAATGGATTACAGCAAATAAAGTAGGTATGTTGCGAATGTCAGTAGAGTATTGAAAATGTGGTCAAAAGAATCAGAAAAAGTGAATGTTTTATATTAGTTACATAAGAAAGACGTATAACTGATTACATTCCCCCCGGAGAACCAAGGTGACACTCACTGTTTAAAAGCAATCAAGAGCATGACAGGGTGACAGGGTGCTGGCTGGCATCCTTGAGTCTTGTTGGGTTGCTCTCTGCCCAGATAAGGACTGTGCTTTAAACCAATTGTCGTCATATGATGCTGTCATCACATGACCCTGATCAGGGCAGTACAAAAGCTTGGAGGACAGGCTGGATATTGGCAGTGATGGACTGGAAACTGGGCTTTCTAGAATCAATATGGATGACAGGATTTCAGGGTAGCAGAACCCAGTGTGTGACCTTTAATTGTGGGAGACAAAGAAATAATTACTTTAAGGTACAGTAAAACTAGACTGACAACATAGGGGACTGGCTCAGGTGTGTCTTTCTATCGATTCTATTTTACATAAGCAAAGTTCTGCTTACAGGAGTAAAGTCTACTCTAAGTTAACTCTCTTGCTGTCTGTCACAATACAATCAAAACAGACTTGACTTGTGACATTTTGTGGCAAATACAATCAAACTGGACTAGATGATATTACACTATTTCAACCTAGTGGATTATAAAGTATTAAATAGGACATTTGTATGTATATCAGAGTGTCGGACATAACTTCATTAAGAATAAGAGTTTTTTAGGTGTCCAGAAATCAGAAGCTTGCTGACATATTCCTTCTGAGGGAAAGACAAATTATTGTAGCTTCTTCTTCTTACAACTAAGAGAAAAACCACTTGGTAGGTTTTCCAGTCTTCAGAGTTAATACTTACCATACTAGGGGACAAACAATACGCGAATGACAGAGGAGCACTAATAATCTGGTGGGTCTGGTAGTGCCCAGCTTTTAATGGGCAGTTGGAATTCCAAAGTCCCATTATGGTGGATAGTCAGGTGCTCAATGTCGCATCAGGCTGATCTAGCCTCAATGCCTAGTGAAGGACAGATTGTCTATAGTAGAGACTCTGATACAGATGTTTAAAATGATACTAATAAAGCAGGTGCCAAGTTGATTATGCTAAAACTCTTGTTTCAGAAGGGGTTGCAGTTCATCCTTACTGGGAATAACATATATTTGCCTTTTGGCCTGCCCATGACCAGTCCCTGTACACAAGGGAGTCAGATGATTTTCGTGGATCTAGTCAGTTTTTCCTTGAGTTAAGCATTATTATACTTCAGAGTGAAAAAGGGTGACAAGAATATATGATCATGAGCTTCACTCGTCTTTTCATAATCTCACCTCCCAGAAGCTCCCCAGCTGACAGAGCATTAGAATGACAGCCTGACTTAGGGATGTTATTCTTCCTGGCTATAGTGCTGAACTTCAAGATAAGCAATAAACGACAAGCCAATAGCCATCAGTTAGTATTGTAACTTTGACAGGTACGGCATGCACAGCTGGGAATCAAGGGGTGATACTCAAGAGTGGCCTTTGTTACAATCACTCCCAGGGACTGACTTGGAAAATTTACATTTTTCATTCTCATATCTCTGCTGAACTTGATTTTTGAGTCAGCTGGACATTTCTACCAAAAGATTCATATTAACTAAAGATATGTTGCCCTTATTCCTGTTCTTTCACTCTCACTTCCTGAGATCACATACCAAATAAATTCTTCCTCCTTTTTCTTCTCCTCCTCTTCATCCTCTTGTTCCACCCCCTCCTCTTCCTCTTCTATTTCTTCTTCCTCCTCCCTCTCCCTCCACTATATTTCTAGCTCTTCTTTCTCCTTCTCCTCTTTAAAAGCCAAGGGTTCCCCCACTATTAACAAATAGGATTATGTCAAATTTAAAAAGCTTCTACACAGCAAAGGAAATTACCAGCAGTGTAAAAAGAGAACCAACAGTCTGGGGAAAAAAATATTCACCACCAATACCTCAGATAGGAGGCTTATAACCAGAAGAAAAGTAAGCCCCTCATAATCAAAGACCCTATTGAAAAATGGGCAAAAGAAATGAATAGGCAGTTCACAGATGAAGAAATCCAAATGGCCAATAAATACAAGAAAAGATGTTCAATCAACATCCCTAGCCATAAGAGAAATGCAAATCAAAACATCAATAAGATGCCATCTCACTCCAGAGAGAATGACCTGTACCAACAAATCAAATAATAATCAGTGCTGGCAAGGCTGTGGGGAGAAAGGAACCCTCCTGCATTGCTGGTGGGAATGTAAACTAGTACAACCACTATGGAAAGCAATACAGAAGACTTTCAAAAGACTGGAAATATTAATCTGGCGATACCTCTTCTGGGAATACTCCCAAAAGAGTTAAAAACAACACATAACAGAGATACATGTATACCCATGTTCATAGCAGCACAACTAACAATAGCTAAAATGTGGAAGACCCCAAGGTACCCATGAACAGACCAATGGATACACAAACTGTGGTATTTATACACAATGGAATACTACTCATCTACAAAGACAGATAGATTGGAGGCTTCTGTAGGCAAATGGAGGCAACTTGAGACCATCATGCTTAGTGAGGTGAGTCAGAAGCAGAAGGTGAAAGATCATATGGTTTCTCTGTTATGAGAAACCCAGAACACAATTATTTCATGGAACCTAATGAGGCAAATAATGGGAAATTGGAGGGTGGGAGTCAAAAGGACAGAGTGGAAGGATCTGTAACTTTGCCAAGATACATATGTGCACAAAATGCTCAAGATCAATGTGAACTTTACATTTTGCACTTATACATATTAATAAATGAAAAAAAACAAGGGTTCTTTTGCTGGTACACAATTACAAAGGCCATACAGGGCTGGAGGCACAGCTCAGTGACTATGGTGTTTGCCTAGGAAGTGTGAGGCTTCCGTTCAGTCACCCAGCACCACATAATAGCTGGGTGTGGTGGTACACGCTTGTAATTCCTGCACTCAGGAGGCAGGCAGGAGAATTGCTGTGAGTTCTAGGCTTCCCCGGGCTAAATAGTGAACGTTCAGGACCACCTTGGACTATAAAATGAGATCCTGTCATAAAAATATATATTTACATATAAATGCATATGTGTTTAGGGATGCCTCTTTGGAGGCTGCAAAGAAACTCTGAAATCCATGAATCTCTTTGTCTTCTGCTTAAAGTTCTAGCCTGCACTTAAGTTTGTTGGTTATACTCGAATGCCTTTTAGAGCAAATAGAGATCTTGGTAGCTCCAAGAGTATTTTAATCAGGAAAAAAAAAATGTGTGGACTGAATGAAGTTTTTTTATAATTCTCATTTGTTTCTAACTATAATAAAATCAATACCTGAGCAAAATGCTAATAAATGCCATTTGTCCTTGATCTAAGCTGCTTTGAGAGAAAACTGAAGATATTTATCAGAAAAAAGAAGACCCCAGTGGGATTGGTGGGGATAACAGAACCATATTATCATTTGAAGGACTATCACGAAAAAGAGGCAATCTACCTGATCAACATCACTCCTTCTATAGATATAAGACCTATGGAGAGACAGTAGTCTTCAGTTCAAAAAAATCACAAATATCCTAAGGTATTCATAGATGAAATACACTACTAGGAGAAATAATGACTTCCCTAACACTAGAGCTCTTCAAAGAGGATGGAAGACAATGTTTCCAGGGATATTTGGAAGGGAATTTGAATATCAAATGGGGATTGAAGTAGACAATAGTTCCAACTCTGAAATATGATGATTTTCACCTTTGATGAAAATAAAAGTGAGCTTGAAGTAAAGCTAAGAGAATTTGTAAGAGTCAGAATCTGAGAAAAAGCCAGACAACTAAATATTTAGGAATGAGTTGAGTCTGGTCACTGCTTCCAAGCCAAGTCACATTAAAAGAATATGAACCCCTCTATCTTGACAAGACTTACTTGTGACAATCTGTTCTGCAAAACAAATAGTTTGAACTTTAGTTGAATTTAGGCACAATACTACTCATTTAGGAGTCTCCTGGGAACAAAGTGTTCATAGATCAAATTTGTCAAAGTAGAAAGGAAAATATTTACAATACGGAGATGTTTCTCTAAAAGTTTAACAGGATACAGAGTCAGTATATTAACAGTTCCCTAAGTGTGTGAAGCTGTACAGATCTGAGATATCATAGCGTTTTCATGTCTTTGAATCCCAGTGAAGATCAACCTAGATTCAAAAAATCTGAAAAATTAGGGAAAAAAATGTACTGTAATAGACCACCACACATGTGGCACCTGTGTAAAGAGTCAAGCTCTAGTTCTGAAATAGCTTCCAGATGACCTCAAAGTATCTTGGGTAAATGCCTTTAGGACCAATTGCTGAGCCAGATGAAAGGTACATATTAAACTTTCTAAGACTTTGGAACAATACCACACTGTCTTGAGATTAGTACTGTAATAAGTCTTCAATTTACATAATATTTGTTCTTCACTTTGGTCTTTTTCAAAGCTGTTTTTGACAAGTCTAAGTCATCTGCATTTCCACATGAATTTTAGGGTCAGTTTATCAATTTTCAGATTAAAAAAAAAGCCAGCCAGGATTTGCATTGGGATTGCATAGAGTATTATATATCTATAAGTGAAGAACTGACATCTTAACAATATTGGACTTTACAACTTATGAAAAGAGTGTATTTCTCGGGCTTTTTTATTATTTTTAATTGAAATTTTTAGAGTAAAAGATACATTGCCAGTAATTTCAATCAAAATACTCCCCCTTGCTTCAAACACACTCCTCCCTTTGGGCTATTTTCTTTTTTATTTGTATACGTTTACAATTTGTATATGTTTGTACATTCATTTGGGGAATTAGTACATACACGTATCATATCTTGATCATTTTTATTTCTTCCCCCAACTCCTTATTCCTTGTTTTTCAGATCGCCTTTACCACCCTCAAAAGCTGCACTTCATTGTTTCCTGCCATCTCTCCCTTATTTTGCTTTTTAAACTATCTGTAATTTAGGTTTTTAATATAAAAGAAATCATATTATACTTAATCTTCTTTGTCTAACTTATTCAATTTACTATTATGGACCCATCTACTTTTTTCCTATAAGTTTATCTTTTCTTTTCATCTGAGTAGTACTCCGTTGTGTATAAATACCACATTCTCTTTATGTCTGTTCATCTACTGGTGGGAATCTAGGCTGTTTTCAAAATTTAGCTATTTTGAATTTGTGCGGCTACGAACATGAATGAGAACATGTTACTGTAATACGATGACTTCACCTTTTAAGGAAGATACCAAGATTAATATGGCTAGATCAAATGGAATTTCAATTTTTAGTTTATTGAGGAAAACTCCATACTGATTTCCACAGTTGTTGTACTATGTAGGAGGATTCCTTTTTCCTGATATCCTTATCAGTATTTGTTTTTGTTCTTGAGGATAGATATTCTTACAACAGTAAGATAGAATTTCAATGTCAATTTGTTTCACATTTTTCTAGTGATCAATAAGGCTAAACATTTTTTCACGTATTTATTTTTCATTTGTACTTCTTTTGAGAAGTATCTGTTCATTTCAGTATCTTTTTTTTGTATTGAATCTTTCTTTTTCTGGGGTCTAATTTTCTGTGTTCTTTATATATTACAGATATTAGTACTCTGGACAAAACATCTGGCAAATTTTTTTTCCCATTTTGTAGATTGTCTCTTGACTCTATTGATTGTGCGATTTGGTTTACCCCCATTTGTTAATTTTTAGTATTATTTCTTATGCAATTAGTGTTCTGTTCAGGAAGTTCTTGCTTATTTCTTTATCTTCAAATTTTTCTCTTCCAGAAGATACAGTGTTTCTGGGTTTGTTTGTTGGTTTGTTTGTCTGTTTTCGTGGTTCTGAGATTTGGCCCAGGGACTTCATATTGGGCTACATTACCAACCCATTTTTATTTTTTATTTTGAGACAGGGCCTTGCTAAGTAACTAAGTTGCCAGGTTGGGCTTGAACTTGAGATCTTCCTGCTTCAGCTTCCAGACTGCTGGTATTACAGGCCTGAACCACCAGACCTGGCCTCATTGTTTCTGTTTTTAAGTGTAGGTCTTCAATCCATTTTTATTTTATTTTAGTACACGGTAGGAGAGATGAGCTGAGAGTCGTTCTTCTAACCCACCAAGTGCCTCCCCCTCAGCTCACTCTCCTGCACATAAGGTGGGGACAAGAACAGGTCTAGTGGCCATTGCCACTGGAGAATGAATCTGTGCCCACTATCAACCCCAACTTTGCCAGATGAAGTGAAAAACAACCTACCACAGCAGGACTTCAAAAGTCCTGATTCAAAATTTAAAATACAGTTACGAGGTTATGCTTAGAGCTCATCCTGGCCCCTAGACCTGGAAGTTGCAATCGTGGTCCTGGGATGGCTGCACTAAGTAGAAAGAGAGAATTGTTGAGATGACATGACAAAAAGAAGAAAATTGAGGTGATACGGGGAAGAATTATAATCAACTTGTCAGCTATGTGAGAGCCTTCCCTCAAGGAATTTGTTCCGTGGCTATCTGAAGTTTCTGTATCTTTTATTGGCATAAAAACTAGTTTCCATTGGCAATGTATGCAAGACAAGTCTATATTTAGCTCCCTGCATTGCTGAAGATCCCAAGTGTGCACATTTTATAGATGCACATGGACACCTCGAACCAGCAAAATAGGATCAACTCTTGCCAATTTCAACTACTTTAATATGCCCGTTAATTCCCCAGAGTGATTGGTTTAAAGTTGTACCCATATATGCTTTGATGTAGACCAGTATCCCATCGCCCACCTGCATATGTATATAACAAGGTCCCTGGCTACTGCCTATAAATCTGTAAGAACCTAACTCTATGAGTTCCCACCACAGCAAAGAAAACAGTGTGCAACTAGGTGAATCAAGCTGATTAGCTACCTTTCCATTTGCCAATTTTACCGTACGGGTTTTCCCAGAAAGACACCGGACACTAGTCATTCACTTGGAATGGTAATCATAAACCAAGAAGTTATTTCCTAGTTAACGGGGTTGAGCTAGATCTGTTAGTAGGGCATTAAAAACGTTAAATGCATGTGCAGGTGGCAACTGAGCCCAGAAGCTCCTCAGATGGTTCCAGAATCAGTCCTAGCTTAAGTGAGGCTGTATGCTTATGGAAGCAGGAACATGGTCTATATAAATATTTCCATTTTATTATGTAACTCTGGTGGGAACTGTATTCTTTCTTAGAATATTTTGGCTTTTCCAGGTTTCAGGGGGGTTTTCTGTCCTTCAGTCTTAGGAACAACCTGCACAAGTACCCAAGGGGAAGCTAGGTGTTGTCTCTCCAGTGGTGTGTGTGTATCATGACACAACATCCAAGCATGTTCTAGTATAAACTTCCACCGGTCACCTCTGGGTGGCACTCGTAAGCTTTCACAGTGACCTCCGGGCTGCATAACTGTTTTACAGACACGTTCAAAAACGCATGTTTTTGTGGATCATAAAGTTTCAAAAGCACCAAGAAACAAACTACTTTTTGCAATTCCAACATGGCCGGGTATTTGGGGACCCATTCAAATCTTGCCATAGTTTGAAATAATTTTATGAATATGAGCTGGCAATTCCCAGCATGAAATATGCATCATGCAAAATCCAAATAGATCAACCAACAAATGGACTTCTTACTTAGATCTAGGCATAGGCATCGGCAGCAATTTTCAGGTACCTGTGTATGTCCTGAGTGGCTCCTGCCCACACTACTGTCTTAGCAGTTTCACCACATGAACTAGCTCCTGGACCTCTACTGGATTTATTAACTTGAGCACCACAGCCCACACGGGTGTCAGCTTTACTACAGGGATGAAACATGGTTACAGGTCTTCATGTGTTCTCATGAGCTGCTTCAGTCTAAACGTGCACATCAGCCACAAGGCGAGATATACACTGTGTGCTCTTACAGAAAGTTCTCTGAGACATGGTATGAAAGAGACAAGCTATAAGATGGTATACAACATGCACATATTTCATGAAACATATTTAGTTTTACAGTTACATAATCACCTGGCTGATTACATGTCAGAGACAACAATGCAAAGATAAGACTGTGATACTGTGATTGAAAAAGAAATATATATATTGGTTTTCTCCCCAGTGACTGGCTAGAGCTCTTAAAATTTTTGTAATGTCCTACGCAGTTTACACAGTAGGAACATCTTTTGTTCAATATTTGGTCTTTGACCTAGTACCTGAAAGAATAAATAAAAGCCTTACCATTTCCTAAGCCATAGCGGGGCAAGAGGCTGATTTTCATAGAAAGCAAAACACTTGTGATGCACACCCTTCTCTGGCTGAATCTGTTTTGACTCCTTGGATCTCAACCCATGTTTCTCGTGAGCCCATAGGAGACTCAAGCATTTCCAGATGACAGATATGAACACAGAGGTGCCAATCAAGAAACTTCAACTAAAACATAACTGCCTATCATAAGCAAAGTTGACACTGGAGAAGTGTAAAATATCAACTGTGCCCTAAAGGTACTTCGGCCTGGTCGGGAGTTGGAGAAGCAGCAGAGGTGAGACAGACACATAAAATGAAACATCTAATAGGTTCTTCAGTAGAAGTGATTATTTCCAGAAGATATGGTGCCTTTTCTAACTCTTGAGGGAAGAAGAGGAACAATTCATGTGACAAGGAGATGCAAGGATGAAACCCAAGACAATGCTTACGTTTACAGCACAAGGACCTTGCGAAGACAAAGGGAGATGAAGCCAGGGAGACAATCAGAGACGGAGCAACCAAGTCCCAGTGTGAAGCACCAAGGAATTCCTACTTTATTAATGAGCAGTTCTTTTTGAATTTTAACAATGAGATGGATTTGTTCAGCTTTTCACCTCGGAAAGATTGTTACTTGGTTCAGAACAAAGAGCAGAAAAGAAGCTACAATTACACTGCAGACAAGGCCTGAGTCAATAAAAAAAAAATGAAATACAGAAATAGTGGAACAAAGAGAATATCAAGTAAACTATAGCAGATATAATTCCTTCAAGAATAATGACAACTGGCTAAGGACTAAAGGAAAAGGGTTTCAGCTGACTGAGGTTTCTGGTCTAAACAAATAAATGGATAACGGTCCCAGGGTTTGTCATAGAAAATTCAAGATAGGAAACAGAGATCCTGGAGCTGATAAGAACAGTCAACAGAGATTCAGGGTGGTGACTGTGCACTAGGGTGGTAAGTGAAGAACTTGTAAAAGTTCTATAGAACGGACGCAATGTGATTTGGTCTCTTGCAACGGGAACCTCAGTTCTGCTTGTGATGGTGATAACTGAATAATGTGAAGGCTGAAAGAGAGAAGGGAGAACTCTAAGGTGTGTGCTGGAGAAGGGGAAAGGGACAGATGGCCTGCCTCACACAGCAGAGAGGAGTGGCAGCTGCTCAGCCCCCCAAGGATGTACCCAATATTGAAAAATACTCCTGTCACTGGTCTACTCTCTTTGCTTTAGACAAAGCAACTGAGACTCTCTACCAAAGTAAGAGTCTAGGCAGGAGATCTTGAAGCATAGACACATCTTAAAAGAAACAAGTTATTCCGAAATCTCATGAGCCTGAGACAAGTGTCTCAAGCACATTATCATCCCATGGACTAGAGTGCGAGGCCTGAGCCTGGGGTTGCAAGCCTGTGATCCTGGAGCTCTGAGATCCCAGAGTAAGGCAGTCTGAAGCAGGAGGACCACAAATTTGAGCACAGCCTGGGCAACTTAGCAACTTAGCAAGACTCTATCTCAAAATAAAAACTTAAAAGGGGTGGGATAGATGTCAGTGTGAAGGCCCTGTGTTCAATCCCTGGTATAAAAAAAAATGCTTACAGAAGAGTATATATTGCAAAGGTTTTTCAGGAGGTTGAGTAGTCATATATTTTTAAGAAATCAATTTTCTCATACACTTGAAAGGTTCACAAAAGGGAAATTTTATAAAATTTACAGAGACATAAAGTAAATATAAGGTATATGGAGTTAGGGACAGGAATGGGAATTAACCGTAAAGGACATACCAAGATCTTACTGGAGCAACAAAAATGTTCTAAGACTGATATATTAATCTGTATTGCTTTGTGCTTTGTTTTGTTGCTAATAACACAATACCACAGACAAGGTAAGTCTTAACAAAAAGTAGTTTTGTTTTTTTCTTATAATTCTAGAGATCCAACATCAAGCACTGGCCTTGGGTGATGGCCTTCTGGAGGGCAGTCTTGAGGAGGTGCAGGACACCACAAGGAGTACCACAGGGAGTATGTTCCAAATATATATATCTCTTCTCATCTATCTCTTCTTTTAAGACACCAGAGATCAATCATGAAGGGTCCGTTCCAATTTACAATGTGAATCACTACCTAGTATACCCACCTCTCAACACCATAGTCTGGTTAAGTAATCACCATTTTAATATCTCACCATTAAATTTTTATCTTTACTCTTTCTTTCTTTTCTTTCCTTTTATTATTATTATTATTTTTTTGAGACATGGTCTTATTCTGTAGTCCAGGCTGGTCCTAGACTCACTATGTAGCCCAGGCTGGCCTCAAACTCACAGCAATCCTCCTACCTCGGCCTCCCAACTGCTGGGATTACAGACACGCACCACCATGTCTGGCTACCTCATCATTCAATTTCAACACCCAAAGCCTTGGACAACACACTCAACCCATGTCCAAGCCATACCACCAACTTAATTAGATGGTTGCACCACTTTATAAAGTTATTTTAAAGTGACTGAATTTTACATTAAATTTTATGATGCATAAAATAGACCTTGATAAAGTTGTTTTCTTAAAATTAAATAAAAACATTCTTCAGATCTCCATTTCCTACATGCTGTCTTCCCCAAAACCGATCTGCGTAAAAAAGTACTTCTGTTCAGAGTTACACAAAATTTTCTTTCCCACCTCCCCTTTTCATTAACTGAGCTCAAAAAGAAGGTCATGGTCTTATCCTGCCCTTATTTTTGCTATGCTGTATTGATGCAGTGAAGAAACATCCTAGTCACAGCAAGAAGACTAACCTAAATATTATTTATTAGAGGCTATGAACTTCTTTCCAAAGACAGATTAGTAAACACTGGATATTTTGACAATGAAAATTAGTTTCTCTGATGTTTTAGCTGGAGGTTAAGGAATACTACAGTGTTCCCACAAATATCATAAGGTAGTCAAACAAAAATCATTTTTAAAGTTGTATGTGTTACATAACTTGCAATAGCAAATGTTATCTTATTTTAGAAAAATAAAGATCAGTTACATATCACTTAATGATTGATGCCTGAGGGCTTGTCTTTCTCAGTATTATACTTCATTTAAGAATGAATAAAGCCTAATATTAGAAATTAAGTATTTTAGCTTGTGTTAAACATTCTGAATTCTGATCTGCTGAAGAATAAGACAGTGCACGTATTAGCCGTCTGAAGACCTGTCTTTCCATACCTCAGTACCTGTGAAGGGACACACCTGGGGGATGAGTTCCACAGGAGAAAAGCAACAGTAGCACCTTCACAAAACACACAATGCTGGAACCAGCTCCCTCAAGTAATTAAAATGTATGTGATTCTTCTCAGCTCCTCTGAACACTCATCTGTAGGTTATGTTATTAGCAAGGGGGACATATTCACCTTTAATAGAAGACAAAAAGATGTATGTGATTGGAAGAGAAATCAGAGTGAAAATCCCCTCAGCAGATGCCAAATTGTTCAGTGACACTGAAATTTTTCAAGATATCATGACTAAAATCCTTGAATGAAAATCCCACTTGACCTCTTCAGAGTCAATATGACGTGATCAGAAAGGTGGTGAAGGTATATTTATCAAATTACATCATAAGGTACATAATCCAGTTGCATGAGTACTAATCTTTTCCTCAAAAATAAATTATTTGAATATGCTTACACCACAAAATCATTTACATATTGATTACATACAGCTTGGGAAATTGATGTTTGTGTGTGTGTGTGTGTGTGTGTGTTGCTTTTTTGATCTCCTTTTTTCTCCATTTCACTCCTCCACCCCATTTCCCCCTCCCCCATCTTCAAATCCCCTTCCCATCTCCGAGAAGTCTATCTCTGTACTTCCTATCTTCTCTCTTACATTTTGCTCTTTTAGCTATTTTTATTTTGGCTTTCTCATATAAGCAAGATCATATAACACTTAATCTTTTGTGTCCAGTTTACTTCATTAAGCATTATGGTCTCAAAGTATACTCATTTCCTTATAAATGCTTCAAATTTATCTTTCTTTGCGGCAGCTCAACACTCCCTTGTGTACATATACCACAGGTGGATTGTAAATGGTGTACTGTAAATCTGTGTCTACTTAGCAACACTCTGTCTCAAAACTAAAATTTTAAAGAAGTAAGTAAGGAAGGAAGGCTTGAGATGTAGCATAGTGCAAATGTCCTGGGTTCCATCCCCAGCACAGACACACCTGTAAGAAATTATATGGGTTGCTATGATTTGGATCTGGAGTGCCCTCCCAAAAGCCTCATGTATTTTAATGTAGTGGGATAACTGGAATGGTGTGCTCTTGGGAAGCAGAGCCTGCCTGAGGGGAGTGGATACTTGGGGCTTGAACTGGAGGGGTTGTGTCAATTTGTTGAGATTGGTGGTTGCCCAGGGTAGAGCTCTCAGTCGTGTGTTACTGACTTGTGGGTGAGGTGTGGGGGGCCCTACTGGCAGCTTGAGCCACGTGAAGGAAGGAAGGAAGAAGAAAGAGTTACGCTTCTTCCTGGGAAAGATCTAGCCTTGCCTGAGTCTCCAGACACTAGCTTGCTTCTACTTCGCTTGGTTTCTGCCTGCAATGCCCTGAACAGCTCCGCAGTCTTTGCCAGATGCTGCCCTGTGCACGGACTGTGAGAGATCTTCCGAAACTGTGACATAGATAAATCTTCACTCCCTTAAGTAGCGGATGCCAGGTAGTCAGTCACAACAACGAGATAAGTAACTAAGACACGGATCCTTCACTGGGAAGGCTGAAGCCATGAGGTGGGGAACAGGGTACTAAAGGGCCATGACCCACATATAGGTGCTTCACCCGCTGTCTGAAGTCTTCGAATTTAGTTCACAAATGATTTGAGGCCCCAAAATGGAGGAGTAAAATATTAACCTGTTTCTTTTCCTGATTTCTATACAATTCATTCTTTCCAAGCAGAACTTCTAAAGAATAAAATTAAGCTCGCTTGAAATAAGCACTTGCTATTAGCTATTTATAAATGAAAGCAACATCACACATGGATATAGCTACAATAGTCAAATATCATGTAAATTTATTTTAAAAATTCTAAAATTTAAAGTATGCCCATTTCTCACTTTCTAAAGACAACCACAATCAGTGCATGGGTGGTTCAGTGGTAGAATTCTCACCTGCCTAAAGATAACCACTTCCCAAAAGAAAATATATATGCCTCAGAAATACATTGCATATGTGCATACCAATGTGCACATTTATATCTTTTGTGTATATAAGAGGACGTATGTTCTGTACTTAAAGTTTTTTACTAATATATCTTGAAGACCAGCACATATAGATCTACTAATATACTGTGTTCATGATAAGAGTAGATACTCTATATATAGTTTTTGCTTTGTTTTGTTTTGTTTGGAGGCAAGATCTCACCGTGTTACCTAGACTGACCTCAAACTCCTTTGCCCAAGTCATCCTCTTGCTCAGCCTGCCACGTAGATAGGACTACAAGAGTACGCAACCATGCCCACCTTATATCATATACATACCCAACTTCCTAATAAATATTAGGTAGTATCTAGGTGAGTTACTTTGCTTTGTTATGAGGCTTAAAATACAAATAGTTCCAATATAAATATTCCTTTGTCACAGGAAACCAAAGTATCTACTTGGAAGCCACAGCTTATAGTTCAATAGAATTCTTGCCCATTCCCAATTAAAACCATTCCTATGTCGGAATTCAAGACCTATAAATATACAGACTGCAAAGACGAGATGGCAAAAAAAGGTTTTGCACACTTGGCCCCTGGAAATGATGGTTTTCAGGGCACTCCCAATTTACAAGGCCTTCCTTGGGGCTCCTCTACTCATGGTTAAGCTATGAGTTTGATTCTCAACTGTCTCTGTCCTCCTCCGGCTGCAGGACATAAGAGCTTCTTTATGTAGTCCAAGGAGGTCCTCCAGCTCTGACATCTTGTTCTTAATAATTGATTAACTACTCTTAGGTTTTTGTCATCTTTTTCCAGATCATCAGTTTAGTTACCATTTTCCTCATATTATCAAATGTCTGATACCTTTAGCAGTTAATGCATTCCCTTCCATAACAACACCAAGACAGCTCATCTGCCACAGGCCGTCAGTGCTCTACCTATCACCTGTGAGAGCTGGTAATCCAGCTCTAAGTCCCTGTCTCACCATCTGCTGTCTTAGAACCCTCCTGGCACCCAATTTCGTGACTGGTTTCCCTGGGAAGCAGACTCTGAGGTGGAGATTAACACTCAAGGAATTTGGGGGTAGTGCTTTTGGCAACAACAGCTGAGAAAGGGAAATAGGTTTTGGAAAAGGAAGGAGTTAAGCTGCAATGCCATCTCCATGGGATGCCTCAGCCAATCAAGCCGGATGTTCTGAATTTGTGATGACCTTTCGAGCTCCCCTGAGTTGGGATGAAAGAGCTGTGCTCTATACCACTCATGAAATAGTCATTGGATGTGCACTGCTGGGACAGGGGCATGACATGGTACATGATGGTTCCCTCCAGTTTAGAAAATCCATGAGGGGATTGATTATTGAGAGCTTTCCACCAGCAGCAATCTCAGCAGCTGGGATAATAAATCCTCTAATCCTGAAAGGCAAGTTAGGAAGCAAACACAAGTAACCACCATATAACCCAAGCAATTGGAACTAGACCTGCCTGTTACATAAACTCACAGGTATTGTTTCTCGGTATAAATATGTGCCTGGAGATCATGTTGTCTGTCCTCCACTCATTTTCTGTCCCTGAGAATTATGAATTGTACAGTGTGTCTGACATCTGGACACCTATGCTTTCACAGGTAGAAGAATTTATTCCCCTAATTTTTTATGGCTCAACTATATGGATGTTGGGAATTGGCCTCAGTTACTCAACACACAGGCCTTTCCTCAGGTCTGCTTGGTGTCCTCATAACACGGCAGCTGATTCTCCCAGATCAAGTGGTCCGAGAGAGCAACAAAAAGAAAGAAACCTCAACCCCCCCCCTTTACATCCTAATCTCAAAACCCATAAATCTCACATTTGCCACATTCTATGCCTTAAAAGTAAGTCACTAAGTGCACTCTACACTCAAGGTGAGAAGAGTTAGTGTTCACCTTTTGAAGGAAATAAGTATCAAGTAGTTATAGATATATTTTCAAAGCACCACATAGAAGATAGTCCTCAAAATCAATAGAGATGGATATTAACACTTCTGAGAAAGGGAAAGGACTAATAAAGTATAAATAAACTTGTTTTCCCTTTGCTTTTGGATAATGACAATGTATTCTTACAATATTTTGTATTTAAAATTGAAGCAATGTTGGCTATTGAAAAATGTGGCAACCTTAAAAACTAGATGGGAAGTGAGACGTTCACCAAGGGGAAGATTGTTGTGACGTATTTCCCTTCTCTACCATGTTTTTTCTCCTGCCGGACCCCACCCACAAGGAGCATAATGATTTCTGCTCACAGCTTCTCAAAGGAGTCATCATTTTTCTAGCTTATAGACAAGGAATCAGATGATTGCACTTCATTGGGAACTGGAAGGTTGAGAGAAAAAAAAACATTAGAAGCATTAGTTTGTTTCCTGCATCCCCATTCTTCATCCACAATTTCATTTAATGTTTAGATTATCTTATTAACTTTGATGGCTTAATTTCAGGCTCTGGCTGAGAAACAGACATCCCAGAAATGTACAAGAGAACAGAGCTGGAGAATTCCACGCTCTCATAGCCCCTTGTATTCTTGATCTACTTATTCCCTTTAATGAATTCCACAACAGGCTCCCATTGTCCGAAGACAGCCCACCCCAGCCTCTCCAGCCAAGCAGGAAACCCTGTGGGAGGACCTGTCAATGTCCAGGTGGAGAAATCACAAGCAGCTAGGCAAGATCTGGCCCTGATAGGCCACTAGGAATACTTTTCTGCCTTGGGAATCAAGATGCCTCTACCCAACTGGACCTTTGCTGACACTTTCAGACATGAGAGGGAACCTGAGTTGTGTTTACACCCTCTGATCATGTTTCTATTTCCCCTGGCATAGGAAAGATATCAGAGTTTCAAGATTCCACATGGTGTGGAGGAAATTAGACTTGTCTGGTGGCAAGTAGAAACAAACTGGGTGGTCTCCTATGCCTACAGGAAAGTGCTGGGAAAGGTGAGCTGTCCCCTGAACTTACAGCCTGAGAACCATCCCGTGAGCTCCAAAGTCTCATCCATGAGCTACCATGGCGTATGCTCGAGTCCTGCATTTCTCATTTGTTTGTCACTCTTTCGGAGGAGATAATACAGCGGGAATACCCAGTCTGAAGCCAATCTGCATTGTACAAAGAGGGCAAATTGAGCCTTCTCAGAAGGCGTGGGCAAGAACAACATCATTCTAACTCCATCTGTTGCCCCAGCAGAGCTTCTTAAAGAGGCAGCGTCTCTTTCCGACCCCATTCCCCAGCATAATAGATCCTCATCCCTAGCCTTCCTGTTCCTCTGAGAAGGATCACCAAGGCCAAGGTCTGGGGTAGCAAAGCCCATGAACCTATCCTCTGCTGTCTCAAAGCTTCCCTAGGAGCAGCTCAGAAGATGTTCTGGTTTTCACCTCACAATCAAGTGATAAGAATCTTCTCAGCACCTTACTAGTAGACAAGGGTTGTGATTAAATATGACGTAACAAAAGGCAGATTGAATCTTGTAATACAAGGATTAGCTCTGCGCAAAATGGTCATCCTTCCCCCAGCTGCCTACATCGTTCCTTTAGGAAAAATCATGGTCCATGTGAAAGCAGGCTTAAAACATTTAGGCTGCTCCACTGAGGATGATTTGTGATTCCACACAAGAAATAACACAGCCAGTGACTTCTGCACAGTGAGATTTTTCAGATAATATTCAACCTGGAAGTCATTCCTTTCTCTTCAAGAGCCAAGGCTACTTATAAATATCTCAGTGCGAAGCAGAAAGAGATAAGCCAGATACAAGGCAATTTGCGTTTTCAGGGAGTGAACAGTATACCATCTGTGGTTAGCTGAGTAATGGCCCCAATCGTGTCCACGTTGATCCCTTGAGCCTGTGAACATTTCCTAATGTGACAGAAAAGACTTTACAGGTCAAGGATTTTGAGATAGGAAGATTATGCTGGGTTATTTGCAACCATAAGTGTACTTAGAAGAGAGAAGAGAGGAGGAGGTAACTTCACTGCCGAGGAGGTGACGTGCTGCAGAGACTGGAGTAATGCACCTAGAAGATTCCAAAGGTGCCGCAAGCCAGGAGTACATGTGGCCATTAGATGCTAAAAAACACAAGGAAAAAAATTCTTCCCTGAAACCTTTCAAAACAAACCAGTCCTGCCAACACCCTAACGTTAGTGTAGTGAGACAGATCTCTGACTTCCGACCTCCAAACTGTTAAAGAATAAATTTATGTTGTTTTAAGCCACTAAGTCACGGTGAGTTGCTCTAGTAGCTCTGTGTTATTGTTAACAGCTTTATGTAGATGCAGCTGAAACACAATAAGTCACATATAAAATGCATAATTTAATATGTTGACATAGGTATAAGGCATGAAAACATAATCATTATTAAAATAGTTTTCAGACTCATGACATAAAAAAGTAACTCACACACCGCATAATCTCTGACTCCTGGCTCTCCCCGGGTTCCCAGCCTTCCAGGTAACTACTGATCTGTTTCCTGTCTATAAAAGGTAGTTGATTTTATATAATCATATAACATGTGCTCTTTTATTTTGTCTGGATTCTTTCTTTTGGCCTAATTATTTTGAAATTCATCCATGTTGTTTTGTATACCCACAGTTCATTACTTTTCACTATTAAGTAGTACTCGGTTACATGGCTATATTACAATTTATTTATACTTGCCTATTGGTAAACACTTGCGTTGTTTTCATTTTTATCTCTTTTAATAAAGGTCCTTTAAGCATCCATATAAAAGTCTTTGTAGGCTTTCAATTTTTTGAGTAAATACCTATAAATGGAATGGCTGGACCGTATGGTAGGCAGGAGCCTTTTACCTGACATTCGTCCAAATCCGGAGACAGTGACAAGCTTTTGTGTGATGTGTGGGCTAAGGAAACTGGTGTCTACGGCAAGAAGGCCTGGAACACACAACACAGAAAAAGCATGATGGGGAGACACAACATGTCTTGAAACTTTGGAGAAGATACAGAAGTTTTGGCAGGACAGGTCTTCTTGGCAAAGGATTTCTCTTCGTCTTCATTAGATGGCCTATTTTGAGTTAATCGTCTTCATTTTATTCATTTCAACACAAGAGCTGCTGAAAAAAATAAGTATAACCAAAGGAAGAGCTCAGGCCACTGTCAGATCCACTGAAGAGCTGGAAACTTTCTCTGCATCTTCTTTTAATCTCATAAAACTCTAAAATGTATATCTCTTAAATAGCATTTCATCTTTTAAAGAACTCTGTGATGTCCATAAGCAAGCCATTCATAATAAGATATTTTTAGAACACCTCACCTCAGGTGGAAGGACTGAGGTCTTTTTTTTCAGTCTGTGTTAATACAAACTGAAGGCAGGAATATATCAGCACCTAATATGGATGAATTTGCCAGCAATTTTTTCAAAGTAAGCACTGAAGAAAAACCTGATGATGACTGGCAGCAATTTTAGCATCTGGATATGCAGTAAAATTCCCTTTCATTGGAGCTTTTGGGTGATCAGAATTTTTCAGAATCTCTAAAGGGGAAAGTTAAGAAAAGCCAAGCTTCTTGTTATCAGTTGAGTGTTCCGGTTGCTGCAGTCCTTTTCTTGAATCAAATGAAGTGATCTTAATTCAACAATGAGTTCCGATTCCACACATTGATGGGCAGCTAGACAGTCAACAAAACTTTCTATTCATTTGTTCTCAAATATCCTAATTCCAATTATTTCACTAACTAGCTCTATGTTCTCTGTATCTTTCCTGTAGAATTATTATACTCATCAAGACTAATTCACCTGACAGTAAGTAAAACCATTCAAAAGAAACAGCCTTGGAGATGACTAAAGCCCAGAAAAAGGCCTAAGGAGTTACAAAGGAATTCTCACAAAGGAAGAAGAACAGAAAGACTAGAAATAGTGTGCAAAGATGCCAGGTGTTGTCTCTTTTCTGTTCTTTTTTTTTCTGTTGTTGTTGTTGTTGTTGTTTATTTTGTTTATTTTTTGTTTGTTTTTTAAACTGGGAATGGAGCCCAAAGCCTTAGCACTAAGCTATAGCCCTAGCTTATTTTTGTTTTTATTTTGAGACGGGGTCCCACTAAGTCACTAAGTTGCCCAGGTTGGGTTTAAACCTGCAATCACCCTGCCTCAGCCTCCTGGAGTGTTGCTATTATAAGCCTGCTCCACTGGGCCCAGCTGATCCAGGCTTCTTGAAAAGGCTCAGAGCAGTGTAGCAACAGACAGGCAGACTCACCACACTGCAGGGGAGCCAGAGCCAGTCCAGGACAAGTAAAATGGCAGTAGGCTTTTTGAAGAATATTGTACAGTCTCCTCAGGAAAACAATCAACAAGGATTTTGGCCAAGCAAGCTCTGAGCAAGCACATAAGCAAAGGCCCTGACATAAGATGGAGCCTGGACAGACGGATGTAGGACAAAAATAATGAGAGACACAAGCAGAACGTGGAAAACACAAGAGCAAGGGACACCCAGGCAGAGCAAATACTATTCTCTAAATAAAATTCTCCTCAATTCCCTGGGAATGAATTTGGAATCAATATATTAATTCCTTCCACAAAGCTATAGTAAGCATCTTCTCCAGACCAGAGACTTAACTGTAAGTGGTAGGAGCAGGAATGCAGTCATGAACAAAAACAACTCCCCTCAGAACTTACAGATAGCAGGAAAACCCTTTCTAAACCTCTGGTGACTCAAGCAATGGTGGCAAATAGCAAAAAGATTAAACAATACTCACTTTGGTGTCATGATGGCACAGATTTTTTTAAAGAAAAGGTTCATTTTCCCATGCGTGGTGTGACCCCAAGAAGGAGGCTCAGTCCATGTAGGCAGGAACAGGGAGCTTTCTGGTTCCTTTGACCCCTACCCCCATGTAGGGGCTGCTGTTGAATCCCAGAATCCACCCAAAGGGGCACGAGAAATTGTGGATCTTGATTGGACACACAAACAGCACCGGAAACCTGGAGCCTCTCATGTATCTGTTCCCTCCTGAAAGGCTCCTGTTTAACCAGGCATTTTGTCTGGTTAATTTCCAGTTTGCTCTATCCCTAACCTCCCAGATCATCTCTCCTCTGAGAGAAATAATTCTTTATGGGTTGCTGAGAGTTTTGGGATCTGAGACCTAACAACTGAAGATAAATATATTATGCACTGAGGTAGTATTCTTTTACTTAGGCATGCCTTATTGGACCTCCACACACACACACTTTTGTCCCTCTAGGCTACTAATGTCTAATTACCTGCCTAGTGAGACATGTCTCAAAAACAAAAATAAAATAAACTGAAAGAAAGCTCCTGAAAGCAAAAGACCAGAGGTCTGTCAGATGGCACTAGACACAAGGACAGAATCTGAGAGATCTGGTTAGAGGTTTTCCTCCTCAACCTAAGGTCAGCGGGAAACCACTGAAGGATTTTAAGTGGATGCTGCATGTCCGAATATATTCAAAAGATCACTCTGAATCCAGCTTGGAAAACAAATCAGAACCCTCTGTACCTAGCTTAAAGCTTGTTATAGAGGGGTGCAACCATATTAGCTGTATCCTCACGCTGTTGAATAGTAAAGAATTTCTCTGGTATTTGCCTGGGTTACCGCACAGAGCATCCAAAATCCTTGTAATTTCCCCGTCAATAGAAGTATCTTCATTATTCATGAGTCCCAAATCACACCCGAGGCCATGCTAATGAGGGGAGACTCATGGTGAGCCCTAGATGGCTTGAGGTTGGGGGCTGTTGACTAGAGAGACCCGCCACTTGTTTAGAGGGCTGGGACTCTGAGCAACATTATGCCAGCTCACCACGACCTCTGGGGAGGGAAAAAGGGCCAAATAATGAGTTCATCACTCAGCCAATAATTTTATCAACTATGCCCCCATAATGAAATTCCAATAGAAATTCTTGACTAAAACTCAGTGGAGCTTTCTGCTTGGAACACACTTACATGCCAAAAATCAACATGGCTCTTATTTCACAGAAGGCACAAATGCTACACCTTCCAGACCCACTCAGACTTTGCCTGGGACCATGTGTCCCACCGTTGAGCTATTCCTGATCTGTATCCTTTCTGGGAAAATGATAATCACAAAAAAGTGCTTTCCTGAGTTCTGTGAGTTACTCTTGCAAATTATTGACTCTTGGCTAATTACTGAACCTGTGGAAACTCCCAAACTTTTGGCCAGTTGGTTGGAAGTATGAGAGGCCTGGGAATCTCTGTCTTTTGACCAGCATCTAAAGTGAGAGAAGTCCTGTGGAACACAGCACCCTTACATTATGGGGTCTGCCCTAACTCCAAGAAATTAGCACCAGATTTGACCCTGAGTACACCAGCTGGTGTCGACGATTGGTCTGACCAGCTGAGGTTGAACTAGAATGCACACTATATTTTATTTTAGTCATTTTCAGTCTGTCTCAAGAGCCTTTGTTTTTTAAGGAAAAGGGCAGGAAAAGACACACCTGTCTCAAAGCTAAGAAATAAGCAAATTTGTTTCTCTAAGAAAAGCCACTAGCTTTGGACAGCTGAAAATTCAAGGCGTGTGACCTGACAGCCAGCTCCCAGCACTCACACTGTCAGGGATACTGTCTTGTTACTAGTCCCCATATAACATGGGAGTGGAGTGGCACCTTGCAATTTCCACTACTGGTCACACTTCTGCCTCCTGTCATTTGCTTCTAGAAGTGTTTTCCCTCAGCCAAAGACACCCACGATGACACCCTATCATCTCAGGCCATCCTACCACAAGCTTCCATCTCAACAACAACCCAATCTTTTCATGATCTTTGATGTCTTCGATATATGTGCTACTCGGGGCTGACCCCTGCACAACATCAAGTGCTCTACCACAGAGCTACCTCCCCAACTCTTTTGGTCACTTTTGGTCATACTTTTAAACAACTAGGGACTGGAGGAATGGCTCAGCGGTTAAAGCACTTGCTAGTCAAGTGCTAAGTACCTGAGTTTGATTCTCCAGGCCCACATAAGCTGGGTGTGGTGGTGCACACCTGTAATCCCAGCAGTTGGGAAGCTGAGACAGGAGGATTGCCTTGAGTACAAGGCCAGCCTGGGGTCCGTAGTTTAGGACCAGATGGGGATAAACAACTAGCTGCCTAAGTAAGCATCATTTACACATTTGTGCTCTACTATTTTCCTACCCTTTCTGAACCAACACACTCATTAAGTGTCTTGCTAACTAATTAATAAATATTGAATTGGGCTTGAGATCAATTCATTTAAGAAATATTATTGAATATTTCCTAGTAATGACTTAAAACATTCAGTATTCATAGTGGGCAAGAAGTACCAAAGCAGAGAACAGGAAGATATCTCTCACAGAACACCGACTTCATAATGCAAAATATTATAAACTATATTTTCAATAGGCCCAAGGAAAGCACATTAATTAGCAAGATACTAGTATTTATGATTTATACTTCATTTAGTAAATTATGTCAATTAAAGCTCTTTGGGTCTTTGTAATCATTTGTGTTATTAATTTGATTATCAAATTTTTCATAACTTGAGGTAACATCTCATTATAAATGATTCTCAATAATAATTCTCTTCCATTATGTCCACAGTAGCAATATGTCTGGTCTCAGAGTCACCCATCTAATAATTGTGCATGAGGGAAACACCCTGTTGTCCATCCTGTCATAGACAGACCTGCAAGAACACAACCAACCATGCAGCAATTCGGTTTTTCCCACCCCTATATAGAAATACCTTTTAACAGTTTTCCTCTTCAACTCCTTGTATGTTCTAACAATTCCTTCTTCCCTCTACCCAAAAAAAAAGACAAACTTTTTTGATAGTTACAAGCTGGAGAAAAAAAGGGAATGGCTAACATTTTCTTCCTTGTTCTACTGGATGCAGAGTTTTGGCCAACTCACTCCAGAGTCTCCATTCCTAAATTTTCATTTGGGTATATATTTAGGATCTACCACCTTACCTTCTTCTGTCACCTACCTAAGACTTCTTTTGCTAGGACCACACAGCAGAGAAGTAGCTAATGGGCCCTGTCCCCACTTCCGGGGCTTTTCCCCCTTTGCTCTGGGTCATCAAGACTATGCATAACCTGAGGTTCCTATGCCTACTCAGATTTATTTCCAGGGAATCACTAAAATGATGTCATTACTAATTGTGACTTTTTAATATAAAGAAAACCCTGATAAAATTCTCTATCGCAGAATAGAAGGAAGAAAATATGTATCATATAGGATATGTATATTTATGTATATGGACACACATATTCTGATTTATACATTTTGGCTCGGCATTGTTTCTATGTTATTTGTGATGCTGTGCTTTCTTATATAACAACCTGGTTTTTTCCAAGACACTTTTTCTTACAAATAATATTCAGAGATACTTACAGTTAGCAACCAGCATCAGATGTATCCAGACTAATTAATTACAAAGTCAAGGTGCTTTAATAATAAACATTTACACTTTTTTCAAAAATGCATGTTGTTGTAAATCCAAATGGTCTTTGTAACTATATAAATGTAGTTACATTCCACCTGTTAATGTCACAGAGCTTTTTGTTACTACTTTATCCCTGATAACTGGACCCACTACAAAGCCACCTGAGACTTCTAGGTGCTATTTTTATTCTTCAAATATAGGAAGACTAGAAGGAAAAAAAAAGATAAAACCTCCTTGGTCACAGTGAGAACCCAAAGTCTATTCCACCTCTTTCTTTGCATGAATTTTCCCTCAAACAAACCGCTATCATTAACTCCAACCTGATCAATAAAGCCAGCAGAAGGCAGCCTCACTCCATGCCAGCACAGAAAAGGTATCACCCATTATATAGGCATCCTGGGGAGACAAAGATCTACTTTTTCCCTTGAAAATAATAAGAAAATTAAATAGCAGTCTTTGAAATTCTGTGAATGGGACAATATGGGTGGAATTTATTATACCAAATCTTCATAAAATCCTTGCGGTACTTTAATTTTAGAGTTTTGTTAATCTGATGGCAGAAATAATTAAAATGCACGCATCATGAGATGAAACAGTAAATTTTCCTCTGCTAGCTGATAGAGACTTCAATGCTGAAATCAGAAGACAGTTTGCCTTCTTATCTATAAAAATGCTATTCCCCCAAGATCTGGAATAAGACAGCACAATTATATAAAGAGCAGAAGTTGGACAACAATCGGCACCATTTGATATTGACACTCTTGGGAGCAAGGTCAACAGGACCAGGTCCTTGCCTTCCTGGCTTCCCAGTGAAACACGAGTGTGGGCCACACGGAGGGGATATGTACTTCCCTCTTGCGGAACATACATCAGAGGGACCCCACCCTTGGAGTTGTTCCATTTAAATGAGATGTATATTAAAGAGACCTTTACTAGAGGAATAAACACTTGAAGCAGCCCCAGTCTTAGATGTCTACTCCTTAGGGAAATACACTCTCAGATGTTGCATCTTCTAGAATTGGAGACTGGGAGCCCTCAGTCCCATCGGACATTGAATCTGAGGGTGGTTTCATTGCCAGGCCACTTAAGAGGTCAAAGATCACCTCAGTCAGAGGATAGTCCTGCATGTCTCTACAACATATAGCAGTATACAGTTTTGTACACATATGCAAGTACCTGGTTGATATTTTTAACACTTCAATTTAATCTAATTTCCCTATGCATGCCTTTTCAGGTATGTCCTATAATAACAAATACATGAGTGAAAACTGTTAACATGATTTTTTAAAAATCATACCTTGAAATTGCTGCTCCACCAGAGTCAATCAATCACAGATGAAAACATCCAAAATTGAGAAAACCAAGAGCCTTTCTTTTTATAAACTGATTGTTACAGTTTGGATCTGTAATGTCCCTCAAAACCTTCATGTATTTGGATGTTGGAGAAAATCCACTGGTTTCCTGAGCTGTTAAGAGGTAGGATCTACTCAAAAGGGGCAGATCACCAGGGCTTGAACCAGAAAGGGAAGGTCACTGGAACATAGCCTGGGAGGGTGGAGCTAGCATATAGCTTCCTCACTCACTCTGCTTCATGGTCACCATGAGACAAACAAATTTTTTCCTGACAGCCCCTACGCCAGGCCTTTCTGCTATTTCCTGCTACCCATGAGTGGACTGAGATCTCCTGAAACTATAAGCTGAAACAAACCTTTCTTTCCTTAAGTTGTTGGTGTCTCAGCAATGAAAAAGTAACCAAGACATTGACTTATCTAAGGTGCTTGCTACAAAAATGGAAAATTGACTAGCACAGGCAGTATCAAGTCTAAATTATGCTTTATGTCATATTTACTCTAATAACTCTCAGAAAAGCAAGAATAGTTTGCAATGACTCACACAAGTGTAAGGACACATCTTACTTTTGTTCCATCAGATACAATAATTATATTTATTGACAAAAAATGCTTCCTCATAACATTCCCTTCTATATATCTCTGTCATAGATAGGTCACTGTCTTCTCAGTTCCTATGTTTTAGGACTTAGAACTGCTTACAAGTTTTTGTTATATCCCACCTGAAAGGTAGTTTTTCAAGATAAAAAATGAGGTGGGCATATTTCTTTCTTTCTCTTTTTCTCTTCACACACACATACACACACAAACACATTTTTCCATTTTCATCTTATGAGGGCTTTTTTTTAGTTACAAGGCAATAATCTTTCCAATTCATATAATTTTAAAAGGGATCTTTATGCTTGATATTGCAGATATATTTTCCTTATTTTTAAAATAAGTGTAAGACCTCCCCTCTGCCCATTTTGGAAAGGAAGAGCTGAACTTGGGTTTTTTACTCACTAGTTATATTCCTTGGATAAATCCCTTAGACTCTAGGAGGTTGTGTTAGTTATTTTTCATTGCTGGACATAATACCCAATGTCCACAAGTTAAGGAAGGAAAAGTTTATTTTAATTCACAGTTTCAGAAGGTCTCAGTGTATTCGTGAGTAGCTGACAATGGTGGAAGAGTCTGGCAGGGGTCTAGCAAAAGAGAAGCTATTCACAGGATAGTGGACAGAAAGCCAAAAGCACAAGGACAGACAGAGCTAGGATAGATCCTTCCAAGTCAGGCCCCCGTGATCTGTCCCTCTGGGCCAATCCCTCAGGTATCTATCTGCTCTTCTTGCCAGCCCCCAGCCCCCAACAGCAGTTGAAATTCATAATGTTCTACAACATCCATGTACACGAGTATTAGGGGGGACATTTCAGATCTCACCCATAACATTCTGTCCTTGACCCCCAAAAGGCTCATGTCTACTTCTTTATGGAAAAATGCATTTAATCCTTCTCTAAAAGTTGTTGAAGTCTTAACAGCTCCAGCACTACTAAGAAGTCTGTGTCCATAGTGTCCTCTGAGACTCAAGGTAAATTCTCAGCTGTGAACTACTGTGAAGTCAAAAAAAATTTTTTTAAACACTTCCAACATGCAATGGCACAGGGTAAACATCCCCATTCCAAAAGGGACGAATATAAGAACAGAAAATAACTGGACCAAAACAAGTCTGAAACCCAACAGGGTAAGCATTAAATACTATAGCTCTGTACTCAGCACACAGGGTAAACTGTGGCAAGACGTGAGCTCCAAATGGCTCCATGCCTGTGGCATTTTCTCTCACTGCAAATTCCATTCCCTCTTTTTTGGACTTGATCTGTTTATCCTCTGGCCTTCCTCTGCAGACCATTTGCATTCCTGGCATCTCCAACTTTCGGGGGTCTCCACTGCACCTCTGGCTTCACCTTCACAACTACAGACATTTCCCTCTCAAGGGTACAATGCCTGGTCCCCCGGGCCTTCTTCTGAAATCTAGATGGAAACCTTCCTGATCCCTCAACTCTTGCATTCTGCATGCCTAAAGCCAGTACCACCCAGATGAGACCAAGGTCCGCCAGTGGATTGAGCCGCAGTATGTCTCCTTTGGACCATGGCTGCAGCAACCTCCAAGTGCCAGGATGACTGACCTCCAGGTAGCTGGACACTGGCAAACGACTCTCTCTTTGGCTCTACAAGCAGCTCTTGAGTACTCTTCTCAGGACAAAGTCTTTTGTTTTTGCACATTGAAGCCAGTGAAGAGTGGGGTCTTGGTCACTCCTGCGATGCCCTCAAGGCATCCTTCCTATAGTCCTGCTGCAGACGACTTAGCTTCTTCTTAATGCTAATCTCTTCAAAAACCATGCCACTCTTCTGCAGTCACTTTTTGCACAACTGTAAATTTTTTACCTTTTTCCTCTGCTCTTTTTCTTGCTTCTTACTATAAAGGTGACTAAAAGCCCCAAGAAAGACCCATGTGACAGCTGAACATGGGCTGTTTCAAAATATCCCCTGCCAGCTTAACTAGCCCACCAATATCAGGACAAAGTCTCAGGAAAAATGCTGACACTTTTTTTTTTTTTTTTTTTTTGCCAAAGCACAGCACACATGATTTCTAGACCAATTGCAAATAGTTTTCCTTCTCATCTAAAACCTCTTGAACTTGTCCTTTCCAATCCACACTGCTATCAGCATTCTGGTCTTCTGAGCTCTGACCAGAATCATCCACAAAGCTCAGCTCACAGCATTCTAAGGTTTCACTAGCTGTCATCTTCTAGCCCTTCCAAACTCTTCCTATGAACCAGTTCCAAAGGCTTCTAAACCACATCATTGCGTATAGTCACAGAAGTTACACCACTTCTCTGTTACCAATTTCTGCCTTATTTACTTTTTCATTGCTGTGACTCAGTACCTACATTCACACACAACTTTAGGAAAGAAAGGTTTATTTTAGCTCACAGTTTCAGATGGTCACAGTTCATTTATGGGTGGCTGGCAATGGTGGAAGAATCTGACAGAGGCCTAGCAGAAGAGAAGCTGTTCACAGCATAGCGAAACAGGAAGCGAGGTGAGCAGGGGTGGGCAGAGAGCTAGGTATGTATACTCTTCAGAGTCACATCCCAGCGCCCCGTCCCTTCCAGGTCATCCCAGGTATACACCCCTTCCAGCCAGGCCCCACCTCTTAACAGCACACGGAATCCGTAGATATTCTATAACACACACATACATGAGGATTTGTGGGGGCATTCCAGATACAACCCACAACAGAGGCTATATTCTATCAGTAAAACGGAAGGAGAATAATATCTCTCTACCTAACACTGTTACAAAAATCAAATGGAAAGATATATGAGTGCAACAATTGTATTATAAATAGTAAGTTCCTCCTCAGATGTTCATAATTATTCTGTTAGGCCATGTGACTCTTCTCTATTTCAAGACTATTTTTTTATTTGTTCTGGAAGAATGTGTTGTTGGATCTTTAATTGTTGATTTAGCACTTTTTTTCAGCTTATTCAGAATGTCTGTTCTGAAATTTCCCAAATATGCCTTACTGGAATGTTTCCTTTCTTAATTTAGTTTTTTTAAGTCTGGATATAGTGCTCAAGTGTTTTATTACAGATTTAAGTACCATTTATGCTTCATGCAGCTTAAATAACAATTTAAGTGTATCCTTTGCTATAATCATTACCTCTGTTCCTTTTTATACTGTCTCAGAATAAAATAATAAGGAATTAGTGAGTGGATATAGCATCCACCTCATTTCTTTGAAAAGAGGTTCTAACCATTTCCTGAATTCTGTATATGGTTAGTAAACATGATTCCCTATGATTGCTCATTTTCAAGATTAGTGAAAATGAATATTTTTGTACACTTATTGCTTTTTGGGGGGAACTCTTTGAGGGAGTGCCCATTGATATTTCCAGCTTCCTGCACTTTCTCTTAAATTACTTTAGTAATGGGTCTCTGCTCTTCTACTGAAAATCTTTTCATAATTTTTAATTAATTTTAATAGAACTTGTAATTAGGAGCTTGATAGCGTTTCTACTTGCTCTAACATCATCCTGTCTAGTTTTCTACAATATCAGGCCTTTCTAGCCTCTTGCTCAACAGTTTGGAATAAATCTAGACCACAAATGGGATTAGAAACACAGAGACAAACACTTTTGATAGAAAACCTGGCAGAGAAAGAAACGAGAGAAGAAGAGGGAGAAAGAAAGGGGAAAGACAGAGAGTACACACGAAGAACACTCTCTTTGCATTTGTTGCTTCTGTTAAGACTCAGACTGGGGCTAAAAAAAGTAACGACAAAGTTGGAATACTGAAATAAAACCATACCACAAGCCTTTTTAATAACTCTACTTATTAGCTACCTTTTTAAAGTTTCTTATCCTTTTAGGCATCTTGTAAGCACAAGGGCTGCATCTGCTTATAGATATAAATCAGAGGAATGCTGAATTACTTCCAAGGTCATTTTTCCCAACTCTGGATTTCTATATTAAATAATATTTAAGCCGCTGCTATTAGTCAACATAACCAGGATTATCCTCAATTTCTGCTGCTCTAAACTGCCCATAGTGTGTGGTGCTTGGGTACGCTTGCACACACGCACACACGCAGCCTTACATTGATCTCCCGTTTGTAAATTTTTCAAATCAACTATTTTTAAGCATAAAATGAAACACTGAAAGAGAATGAGAAAAGTGATTCTACAATTCCTCCCTCCTGGAATCGGGGCAGCCTCTGCTCCCCCAGATAAGCCTGAATACCTGAATTACCAAAGCGAATATTTCCCCCAGAAGCACCTTGACAGGTAGGGGTTGAAGCTCCAATCTCAGCCCAAACTGGACTGGGAGGGGCGGGCCTGTGGCCCTCTGGTGGGCACACACAGTATTACCTCCCTCTTCCCTCCAATAAGGCCTATGTTCACCTGGAACAGGACTTCCAGAGACTCCACTGGAGTAACCTGAAACACTAACCAGGACCATCCTGCCCTCGGCCAGCCTTTGCCTCAACAGCGGTAATATTAGTCAATGTGAGGAATGTTATTCTTGATATTTTTCAGTTTTCACTTCAAAAAACCTAGGCTGGATTTCAAGCAGAGCAATACAATAATACAATAATAAAGGACTTACATTTTTACTAGTATTTTGCACACTCTCAGCAGAAGAAAACTTTTTTTAAAATTTAACACAATTCAGAACGAAGTTAATCAGAATGAAGCTGTCGCCAAAGGGCTCTGGTTTCTCCTCTGAATTTCATTATACTTCATTTACACTCAAGTAAATAAATGTCAGTGGCAACTAATGGCAGAGAAGTGAAGTATGGAATTGTTTTGACAGGTCATAAAGGGAGGGTTGCAGCTATTTTGAATTATTGAGCATCCAAATTTTAATATATGTCTCTATGCCTATTTTCTTGTGCAAAGCAACAAATGTTTACTACTTCATACTGTGCCAACTGCTGCCTCTTTGCTCAGATCTCTATCCTACCTTTTTTCCTAAAGACTGCTTCCCATTAGTCCTCACCAGCTAGAATGGCCAAGGAAGGGGAGGACTGGCAGGAGCTAGATTACTTTTTTCCTTCCTGTCATTTTTCTTCAGTGATTCCAGCTCTATATGCCATGGTCCTTATCTCCAGGGTCCTTGGCAGCTCCAACGCCACTGTACAAAGGAAGATATTACTCAAATGTCTCGTCAGTCCAAGCCACCCTGCCATGCAGAGTACCCTGACATGGAATGAGGAAGACAGCAAATTTTGATAGTCTTCTCCCTCCAACCTCACTTCCCACTCTAGGTTAATATTAGGCCTTAGTATATCAAACAGCATTATACCTCAGCACACTATCCCCACAGGGCTCTGGTCTCTTCTGAACTCCAGCTACTTGAATACACTGTCAAACTCATGGCTCAAGATGTCATTATAGGTCAGCTGTGGCAACTGAGGCAAGCTCAGAAAAGGAGGGAGCTCAGATGTTGCTCGAGATTCTTGATCAAAGCCTGGAGAAGCCCTTCTGAATCTGGATCCCATGAGAAAAAGAGGTTACAATGTTCGAAGACATCTACTTTATGTAAGGAATTAACTTGCATCTCTTCCACATGTAGACTACTGTTAGCTATGTAGCATCCCTGGGAGAACTGAGAAAATCATCGCTCAAATAATATTCTGAAAAAACTTAATTCTTTCCTGGAAACTCTCTGGCTCAACAGAAAAAGTTTGGTTGCAGTAATACTTTTCTCACTCTCTTGAACTCATCTAGTTCAAACAACTACTTACACATAAGCAACAGCAATTTGGGAGGGACATTCACTTGAAGGCTGTGGGTGTAAAGACCTAAGTAAGAAAACATGAGAACACGAGAACACTATCAGGCACCCAAAGGAGACTCCAGTCCACACCCAGGTCTCCTGGCGGCCGTCTACCTTCCTTCTCATGCTTAAGACACATCAGACACTCATGAATTTCACCTTTTCTACTAATCAAACCCATTCTGTTTGAACCAAGGAAATCTGAGGACACTGCCTTTTCAGGGTCCGTTTTCCGGACATATCTCCATCACCCCCATCCCCAACCGCACTGCCTCAGCCTACTGAGCCCTGCAGGAAGAGAGGAGATGAAAGAGCACAGAGAAACCACGTTTAGCAGTGACCAAGTTCCAGACGAGGAATGAGTGCAGTCCCAAGGAGGATTTCAATCCTCACCCCCAGTGTTCTGCTACACACAGCGCTGAGCCCCTCCCTGCAGGATAAGAGCAGTGCAAGGGTGGCAAAGAGGTGGGGAGAAATCTCACTTAGTGTAGCACTTTTTGTCGGCAGTTGTTTTCTAGGTGTTTCGTTCACATGTTCTCTTTGCTCAGCTAGGCTGTAAATTTCTTGAACACAAGGAAGTTGGTGCTGTAAATCTTTAATCTCCCACAGTGTTTAGCACAGTGCTTTCCTGAAGATGCTTAATCAGCATATTGTTGATTAATTAGAATCTGCTTTGGGGAAGAAATATATGCTGGCAACAATTAGAGAACAAGGTTTATAGAAAAGGGTGGGATGAATAGTATGTAGTCTGAAATATATAATACCGTGCACTGTGGGCCAAGGATCTTCTCCATATCCCACCCCACTGTACCTCATTGGAAACCACTCACCCTGAGAGTGGTCAGCACCAGAATCCTGGGTTGCAGAGCCCTCAATGCTGTTGGCATTGAGCAGAACTTCTCCTGGAAATACAGCTACAGTCTCTCTCTGACCTAACTCTCCAGGAACAGCACACAAGTGACCCCATCTCCTTCCACGACTTCTGCTCCCCAAAGTCAAAGATTCCTCTCATCAGTATTCAAAGCTTAAAACCAGCAGACAGTGATCAGCTTGCACTGCCTGTTTGCAGAGTTTTCAGCTCTGCCTCTGCTCCTCTGTAGTCTTGAAATTTGTGGTCTGACTGCTGATTTCAGGTTGGACCTCATCAAGTCCTGACCCCTGGCGTGGCTCTATGACCAGTCAGCAAAGAGCTTACAGAGTCAACATCTTACAGGGAGTTTGGTATTGAAAATTGGCTCCCACGACCCAAATTCACATGAAGTGAATTGGTTAATTTTCATGGATAATATGCCATCTCAGTGATAAGCAAAGCTGTTGCCCATGATCCATTTCTACCTAAAGTAATAATCAGAAAGTACAGACTGAATATGGAGTCAAGGAAGAGAGAGTCGGCTGATGTTTAAGGATCCTGAACTGGACAGGACAATTCCCCAGGTGGCCTTGGCCAACCCTGTCTTGTTTGCATTCTCAGAATGCATGACGAATGCAATATTCTAAGAGAAGAACCTCTCCAGAAGTGTCTGGGTCTTGTCCTTTCCCCTCCTAGAAGATTTCCTACCATATCTGGGTCAGCCATCTAAGTGCTACTTAAGGTATAAAACCTAAGGCAGTGTGATTTTGGGGTCCTGCAGCTGTAGTGCAAAGTAGGGTACACATCAGCAAAATTCTATCCACCTTTTTCAGCTTTCCTGGGTCCCAATGGACTGAATGAATCTTAGACTTTCAATTCTTGCTGCCTTTCTATAAATGATAAAGTGACTTTGCCTGGCTTTACATGTGTATTGTCTCACTGAACTCATTTCTGACAGCTACTTTGTACAAAACCTCACAGAAATCTGGCAGATTGAGGAATCTTAGCAAAAACTGGTAAGATTTTATAATCCTCCCTTGAGATTGGTAATATGTACATGGAGCTCCCATCCAGAAATTGAAACCCTTGCACAGTACTCTGCTTGACAGGGTCCTAGATGGGACTGATGAGCCTCCAGTCCTCACACTGCAGTACAATATCCAGAATTTCATGTTCATCAGAAAGTACAGATCTTTGTGACGGTAACAGAGACCCTACAGATTTTTAATTCAAAGCCATCTTCATCATAACTTGATGAGATTAGCTCCCTTCCTTTTTTCTTAATTTTTCATCATATTTTAACATACTACTGTTCTTTTGTAAATATGGAACCAATGTTACATCATATTCTGACAAGTAAGTATCTTCAACTGACTCCCAGAATGGCAGAGTTTCCAAGGCTTTCCTGGAAGCTGAGTGTCTAGTCCTCCCTGTGCACCCTTTCCCAGATTTCATCTTCACTGTACAGTTGGGACAGACGCTCTTGGCCTTCACTCATGGTCTCCAAGGTGCTCTGGCAGCCATGCTTGTTCTAGGATCTCCACAAATCTGACCAAAAGGGAGTGGCCTAACCTCTTCACCAGGCCTCATTAGTCATTAAGAAGTGCAATATGCTATCTTCACCTCTTTTTTAATTGCACTGTCTCTGGGAAGAAATGCAGAGCTATTATGAGCACCCTACCTCTGCCAGAGCTCTGGGCTCTATGTGTCCTGTGGCCAGACCTGCCACCAGCTCTGCTGTGAGGCCAACCTGGTCTTCTGTTTCTACTAGTCTGCAAAAAGTTAACAGCCAAGTATCATGACCTTTATACCACGTTTATCAACTTTGGCAAAGGAAACTGGGACTTTGGAAGCTATTTGGCAGGGCTGACTGCCCAAAAAAGTACAAAGACCAGACTCTCCAATTGTGTCAAAGTTGACGATGCTTCTCAGACTCATACCTAATACATTTCTGTATGTCACTGTAACCAAATAGGCAAGAAGACCCTGAATCGGACTCACAGTTCTTCTGGAGCACCCAAGAACCTTTCCAGCTCAATGAACTGTATACAAAGAGATAGCTTAATGTGGCACAGCTATTAAAGTTCTAAGCTAAAATTTGAAAGTAGTTTTAAAATGTTTTTGGCTCCACAGTAAGAAATGCAAGTTAAAGAAAGACAGCTCAAACACACACACACACACACACACACACACACACACACACACACACACACCCCTTCATAACTGAAGCAAAGTATTTTAAAATAATATTACCTTAGATGAAAATGCATGCAAAAATGACTAGGAACTATTTCTAGGGAAAACACTGGGTAAGAAAGTAGAATCAAAAAGGGTACAAGTCAAGTCCTATGGAAGGCAATTTTTACACATTCCCACAAAGGGTTTAGGAATTCTTATAAGTCACACCTCAAAGTCAACCCTACGAATGGGCAGGAGATCTGAAGTATGTATGTCCCCACTGCCCTCAGTCATCAGGCAGGGTTGTGAGGGTAGTGAAGAGCAAGCACACACCCACACATTTCTTGTCCTCTTGCACCTTCCAACACACTGGAAGGTCGGGAAAGAAGAGCACACTGGTATTCAGCCAGAAGGCACAGAGATTTCAAAGGGATCCGAGGTGACACAGGCAGAGCAGGAATAGTCCCTACTACCAACACCCTGCCCACAGATGTCAGAATGTAATGCTTTACATTCTGGTTTTTGAAATTGCTAGCCATGGATTTGAACCTCAGTCCACCAAATTATAGCTGTTATGTAATCTATTCGAGGCTTCTTTTTCATTCTTAAAATTGAATGACAATATTCACTTCGCTCACTTTTGTAAAACTTAGAAATGACAAAGCTATTCCTGGAAAATAGGAGATGCACAACTTGCAGTTATTGTGATTAATAAACGTGTCCTCAAAATGCCACAAGAGTCAGACAAAGCTGTGCACTTCCTCTTACCTGTTGTCAAGATATGCATGTACGCAAACACAAGTCATAAAGTATGGACTCTGTCTTAGGTATTTTCTCACTGCTGGGACAGAATACCCAATATCCTCAACACAAAGGAGGAAAGATTTATTTTAGCTCATGGTTTCAGAAGGTCTCAATCCATCCATGAACGGCCGGCAATGGCGGAAGCATATGGCAGACACGTAGCTTTAGGAAAACATTGCTCATGGCATGGTAGACAGGAAGCCAAGTGCACAAGGAAGGATGCAGATAGCATGCATCCTTTGAGGTCATGTCCCAGTAATCTTCCCGATCTGGGTCAAGCCCAGTGATCCATCCATTCCATGTCAAGCTCCTGTGTTCCACCCATTCCGACCAGGCCCCACCTCTTAATAGCACATGGTTCCAAAGGTATTTCACAGCATCCAAATACATGAGGCTTTTGAGGGACATTCCAGATCCAAATCGTAACAGGCTCCTTTACAGAAACACCAGATAAGCACAGAAGTGTTTACCACCTCTTGCCTCTATACCTTTGCTCTTGATCACCTTTGTCTAATGTCTTATTGTTCAAGTTTCATCTGAAATGTCCCTCTTCCCTGCAGCTTCCCCAGAACACTCCAAATACCCTCCTCTACTTCTGAATTGTCATGCCTTTCTACTTTATTTTATGGCAATTTTACCACTTTTTTATTTTCTCTTTGAAATCTCTATTAAAATACAGGCTTGGAAACAGGCAGACAAATCAGTGAAATGAAATGGAATCCAGAAATAAGCTCAAGTCCATACGGGAATCACAAAGAAATCAGGGCATAAGGGGATTACTCAGATAGTGCTGAGACAAGGGGTCAAGCACTTGGGGAAAAAAACAACCAGGTTCTCTGTCTCGATCCCCTCACAAGAAGAACAAATAGCATATACCCTCAAAGATTTAAACACAATGGACACACACACACACACACACACACACACACACACACACACACATATTAAGAAGCTATAACAGTATGAAAGGGCTTCCTAAACATGCTACAAAACTTAGAAGGAATTAAAGAAAAAAGAATCAAAAAGGGGGTGTAGTACTATGGGTTCTTCAAAAAGCAGAACTTACAGATTTTATAACAACAAGGATATATTAGGAAGGCTTACAAATTCCAGGATAGAGATAATCCAAGATGGCTGCTCAGCCACAAAGTACATCTCCCATCAGGGACTGCAAGACAGCTAGTGGGGTAAGAATCTGCTGCGGAGCTCAGTTGTTTGAAAAACAATGGCAAAGACTGGAACCTGAAGATCAGAGACTGAAGATCAGTGACAGGCAGACAGGCACAAGTCGAGAGGAGAACAAATCTGTGATGATGATCTGTGGCATGAAGCAAGTGAGTGTCCATCGACAACTGGGAAGACAAGAGCTTTCCCAGAGGAAGAAGCCGTAACAATCTTCCCTCTTCCTTCCTTTAATACCCTTGGAGTCCCAGTTGGCCCTCCCACAACTGAGTGGGTGCTCTTCTCTCATTGGCCAGCCCACAAATCACTCACACTCTAATCCAGACCAGTTCTTAATCTCCAATCTAGGCATGGTTCACAAATCCTCACCCTAATGGAGGTGTGGTTCCTAATTCCCTCAAATTGACATAATCCCTTCAACAGTCACAGGGGGGAAAGAAGGGGTTGGAAGGAATAAAAAGATCAAATGGTCGAGATACGATTTATAGACTTGTATGTGTGTATTCCCCAAAATGAATATAACTACTGCATAATATAAACATGTTAATTTTTAACAAAAAAATCAATCTGAAATTTTAAAAAAGGAAAATGAATTTGATTCCATAAAAATTTGAAATTTCTATGTGGCAGTATAAGGACATAAAGGTAAACCTCACGCTGAGAAAAATATTTGCAACATATAATAATCAAATAGCTCATATACTTTTATAAAATGTTTTCAAGATCTAGGCATTGTGGTACAAACCTATAATCCCAGCTACTCAGGAGACTGAGGCAGGAAGGATACAAGTTTGAGCCCAGCCTGATCAACTTAGCAAGATACTATCTTGAAAATAAAAAATAAAAGTGATCTAAAGGCTAGAAATGTAGTAGCTCAGGGATAAGATAAGCACAAGGTCTTGGGTTAATTCTCCTATAATACAAAAAAAAAGGTTATAAGTAAGAAAAAAGTAAATAAGCCATACAGAATGGCACACAGCTATAGTCCCCACTACTTGGGAGACTGAGGCAGAAGCACCTGTAAAGCAGGTGTCGTCAAGGCCAGCATAGACAACATAAGGAGGATCTATTTCATAATATTTTTTAATGTAAAAGGAGGAAGAAAAATAAGCAAATAAAAGTGAACAAAGGATATTAGCAAGTAGTTTATGAAAAACAAAATACAAATATTTATAAACATATGAAAAGATAATCATCTTAAGAATGTAAATAAAAACTGTTTTCACTTAGAGCATCAAAAGGTAAAATTTTTGGTGAAATTGTGTACTATGAGGGTAGGTTGAACCTGACACCACCACATTGAACTGCCCTTCAGGAAGTTTCTCTGAGACTGGGAAAGCTCACTATCCTGCCTTCCTGTAGGACGCTGGGAATTGCTATCAAAATGTGAAAGACAGGAATGCCCTTTGCCCCTGCTCTTCAACTATGCACCTGGGCCTAGTACAAATTCTCCTAGCTGTATGTACGAGAATTGTTTTTGCGACATCATAGGTATTAGAGAAAAGCCATAAACAACTGACGTGGACTTCAGCAGGGGACTGATAAGCAACTGTTCATCTAGATAATGAATAAAGGAATGAGAACGAAATAGATCTGTATGGCCAGCTAGTCAGAGAAATACCAACAAATTAAAAGTCATACATATACACACATACAGGCATGCGCAAAAACACACACACACAGTCTGCCACGTGTAAGTAGATAGGAAAATTACAAAAACTGAATAAAGTCTGTACTCTAGTAGTGCACCAAATAATACAGTCTGTTTCCTGATCCTGACATTATTATACCTCACACATCACCATTTCAAGTTGTCACCACTGAAGGAGGTTGAGGGAAGGGTATGTGGGGACTTTGTAGCTAGTTGTGAGTTTATGATTTCTTCAAAATGGGAAGGTTTTGTTCAAATGCAAAAAATACAGAGAGTGTGTGTGGTGTTTGTACAAAGTAACAAAAGATAAGAATAATCCCTGTGTATTAAATTGAAAAGGAGAAAACTGAGCATGTGTAACCACAAGGACAGATTCACTTATCCCCTTCATTCCTCAGGGATCTTGCCTCTGCACAGATGAAAAAGAGTATACAGTTCTGCTCAAGAATTTGATCTGGCCCAACAAAGATAGAGCTCAGAACAGAGAGAGCTTTGTCCTTCAGCAACACCTGTGACAGACTTATTTATTTGTACCATAGGTCTCAGACTATTCTAAAGGCAAGAGATAGGAAGTGAGGCTATTTTGCATAATAACATCTACTGTTATCTCCAGAGAGGGCAGGCTGGTCACGCTAGGGAAAAGGTTCTCTTTCTTAATGTGAATTTAGACAGCATTGTCCCATTGTCCCCGAGAAATAACTGGCTCTTGGAAGGTTGTAGATAGCATGTGCTGGCTCTGTCTCTCTCTCTCTCTCTCTCTCTCTCTCTCTCTCTCTCTCTCTCTCCTCTGTGTGTGTGTGTGTGTGTGTGTGTGTGTGTGTGTGTGTGTGTGTGTGTGTGTGTGTGTTCAGCTGGCCCAGAAATTTCTCTCAGGAAACCAGAATAACATTTCTTCATCTCACACTAGACGAGGAATCTCCATAAAAACATGCATTGTGTTTCAGAACTGGACTTGCATTAAGGTGCCAGCCTCAGAGAGCCTCAGACCCCCAAAGCCCATCCACTGATTTTCTACTGAAGACCCTCACTGAATAATTCAAATCGACAGGAAGTCTTGCCTTAGTGTGCCCCACAGCTCTCACGCAGGGGAAAGGACAGAACCTCTGACAGAAGCCCTTCTGTATGCGGGGAATGCACTGTAAAGCTTCAGAAGGAAGGAAAAGTCTGGGTCCTCAGCAAAGCAGATATCTGGTTGGAGGTGGGAGTCCAGAGCATTTATTCAGGGTAACATCTGTGAGAAAAAATGTGGGGGGAAAGGACTGAGAAGGGTTAGACATCCTACGCACATCTGACAAACAGCAGCCCAAATAGGACCTCCACAGCAAAGACGGCCTGTAGTGTAGCCCTGTGTTAGGCAGGAACGGCAAGGTCCCTGTAACTATCCTACTCAGTGACTCACTGGGGCCACCCAGAGAGCATGATTTCTCTTCAAAAGCTAGGGCGGACATAAAGGAGTTAGCAGCTGGCTGACTGCTCACAGTTAATCAGGTTCCCACTAGCTGCATCTCAAGTCCCATCTGGGAGGAAACTGAAACTGTTATCTGCTTCTCTTCATCTGTCGCAGAGACTGTCTCTTAAGGAGGGCAGGGGAAACCAGAATTTTTGAACACAAGGTTGGGAATTTAGTTATGTCTATAAGAAACCCAGTGGAAAGTTCTATTAGGCATTGCACTGGTTGGGGGAATATATTGTTTGTCCTTCTATAATTCATTCTACCACGACATCTTCATTGAATTTCTGAGTGCAGTGGTATTCTAAGGAATAAAGAAGGCAGCTGGGCAAGTGTAGCCATCTGCAACTCGTCCCTGCCCTCAAACCAGCATCTGAGCGTCCCCATGGAAACCAGGAAAGGACCATAATCCTAGAGTTCCTAGAAGTGGAAAGCAGCAGAGAATACTGAGGCCCAAGATACAACAAACTGAAAAGAGACTGGAAAAGTGACCCAGGCCACACCCATCTCCCTTTCCTCCTCCAGGGGAAAAGGGCATTGCTTTAGCGCATTCCCAAATACAGCCAAAGCAAGCAATCCAAAGAAGACTGGCCCGTTGTTAAAGACACTTCTGCCCACCACTGTACAGAGTTCCTGAAAAGGACCAGTGCAAAGACTGGATGGGTGATTTCTAAATAACATTCGTGAACAACTGCCTAAATACAGGGCAATCAGGGGGGGAAAAAATGGAAATCCAAAAATTGAACAAGCTATACAAGAAAGCCATTATAGCGCAATAGCTCGCAAAATTAATAACCCATCACATTTAAATAGCCAGAGGCTGTGTCAGTTTCTGGCACCAACAGATCCATTCATTGTTTTGTTTTGAAATTTTTAAGTAAATTTGTTGACAACATTTAGAAATCAAATATTTTCTATTAACATCCAAATTTCAATTTTCTGTTTTAAAATCCTGTGATCTAGCAATAATGGGCCAGCACTCTCAATGATAAACACGGGTAAATAACCGGTTATGCCCCAGGCTTTCACCCTGCAGTTCTACAGGGACCACTGAGCCCCTCAGCCTCGCAGCCACAGAGCCCTATGATGTGTCGCCACTGTCCCTGAACTAAAGCTATCAGCCCAAAGTTTATTTTTTAAAAGTTTTATATACATGAATTACAGATTTAATAACACACAAGAAACCTATGGCTTGGGGAATCTTTGACCACCCATACCAATTTTGACCTCCTTTTCCTCTCTGCTTACCCCTGCCCTACGCCTTCCCTCCCCAGTCTCAGAGACACACCTCTCTTAGGAAATTCAACCAAAGTTGAAACTACTACGTATGCACTATGGTAGGCGAATAAGGCAGCAAGTAAACTCACTTTGGAAAAGTAAATCCATCAAAATGGGTTAAATCCTTTTGAGGGTATTAATAATTTGACCATAGCCATTGATTTAAAACATTTGACCCAAGCTACAAATGTATTTGGATCAAACACAAAATGCAAATACCCTCAAGGTTGTTCGCTGTAGCATTGTTTGAAGCAGCAAAACACTAGGAGCCACTGAAACGCTCATCGGTAGGAGACTGACCGATCTCCATTGTGTGGAATAGCCATACTATGGAATACTGTGCAGTTGCTATTTTTAAAAGAGAGAAAGAATAAAATAGATCTATTATGTACTACTCAGCACACTGCCCAAGAGTATATTTTAAGCAGTTAAAAAAAAAAAAAAGAAGCAGGAGGGAAGGAAGAAAGCAAAGAAACAAGCAATTTGAAGGATAGTTTGTATAATACCATCCCATTTATGAGAAAAATATTAAGGAAAAAACGCATGTGCGTGTGCAGGATGCTTCTGGTGGGATACCCAAAGCCAAAAGCTGTATGGGGAGCAGGTAAAAGGAGTGTAGCAAAGTCACCTTTTAACTTTTGCATAATGCTCTGTCCCTTTTTAAAATCATGAGGATGGGACTTCCAGTCATGATGGCAGCTGAGTTACAGCGCTGCACAATGTCTCCTCATCGACCCACTTAAAAAGTCGAGAATTAAGTTAAAATCATGAGGATGTATTATAAGTTAGAAAGCAGATATCTGGTGATTAAAAACACAATAGCCCTAAAATTAAGATTCTAATTCTGATGTTGCAACACTGGGTGGGCTCACGCATGTTTTAAGCTGCTGTTCTGAGTCCTTACTCTCAACCAAAGTGGAAACATGGGTTAGAACTGGGTCAGAGCTGGAGAAGTTGCCACACACCATCAAGGCCACTGATAGGACTTATTTTAAGAAATAAACTGAAGTCTCCTCACTGCCCTTGCAGTGAAGAAGGGCCCTTGACCAGGGAAATCCAATTTGTCTATGCATGTACCCCTTTCATAGATTCTTTTTTGGGATTTCTCTTATCGTCAGGTGGGCCCCAGGAGTGGTGCTGCCATTCCAGGTCAGTGATTTATGCATCATCAGGTACAAGTTGGTTAAGTGCTGGTAAAAGACACTGATAAATAACTGAATTCCTCTGCCTGTCTTTGCCCTTTCGGTGTGAGGAAAGCCCACCAAAAGTTTATATGCAGAGCTGAGCAGGGATCTGTTCAAAATTTTAAAGGTAATAAGGTAGACAAATACATTAGGTATGCTGGCACATGAATGTAATCCTAGCACTCAGGAGGCCAAAGAAAGAGGTTTGTGAGTTTGAGGTCAGCCTGGGCTACAAAGCAATACCTTGGCTCAAAAAGTAAAGGGATAGTGCGGGGAGGGATAACTACAAAAGCTTTGTTCTGCTTTTATAGTTATCTATTGGGCATCTGAAGGCCCAAGTGAAAAGTCACTGTTTTGTTTTGACAAAAGAAAATTTCAAATCCCAGACTTCCTCAAAAGAAAGAACAAATCATGTTTTTAATGAGCAACAGGTTAAGGACACCGGAGTTTGTTCTCTGTCCCCATGCTAGTCTCTGACTGTGCCAATATCAATCACGCTTGACTCAATGACCGATCGAGGCTAACTACTGCAAAGCACAAGAGTTAGATACCATCCCAGGTAGATTCTCTTCTGGATCCCAATCAGTCCCTGGAGAAATGGAAGCGCCATCCTCAATCATAGGAACATTTCCTTTAGATAGGCAGAGAATATCACCTCCAAACAAGAACAATCCCACTGCCTATCAGAGTTCCCATTTCAAAAAGATACTCCTACAGATACATTTATTCCCCTCAAGATTTCCCACGGGATTTCCTATTTCTAAACATTTTTTAAAAACTGCTTGATGAAGAGCAGAAGCTAAAGATCCCATCCTTCTTGCCTTCCTCTGCCACTTCCTCTTCACAGATCCCGTCCTTAATGTCCCGTGTTCTTCTAAAAAAAATGATGCTAGAGACCAAATATCCACCCTGCCCAAATGAGGAGGGAGGGGCCATGTGATAATTACTCATGTCCCAGGCTGTTGTGGTTTGGATCTGGAATGCCCCCCAAAAGCCTCATGTATTTGAATGTTGTGGAGTACCTACAAAACCATGTGCTGTTAGGAGGTGGAGCCTGGTCAGAAGACATGGATCCCTGGAGCCTGACCCACAAAGGGAAGATTATGGGGACAGGATCTGGAAGGGTACATGATAGCTCAGCACTCCCTCCCTCATTTGGCTTCCTGTCTGCTGCAAGGTGAACAACTTTCCTTTAATTAGGCCTCCACCATGTGCTTCCACCATTGCCAGCCACAGAGACTTTCTGAAGTTGTGGGCTAAAATAAGTCTTTCTTTAGTTATAGATACTGGGCACTGAGTCACAGTGATGAAAAAGTAACTAAAAGAGAAACTGGTACCAGAGAAATGGGGTCATTGCTGTGACTTTAGCTGACCACACGGTTTGGAAACCATTGGAAACGGTTTGTGGGAAGACTTTGGAAAGCTTGAAGATGCTGGCTAAAAGAGACTTAGAATGCTGAGCCGAGATTGAGGGAGATCCTGGTCAGAGCTTAGAAGACCAGAACTGAGATAAATGCACATTGAAATGGCTGGACTCAAAAGGTCTCCAATGGGAAGAAGGATTTTATTTGTAATTGGTATAAAAACCATATATTATATGCTCTGACAAAGTGTGTCTGTATTTTGCCCCTTTCCAGAGACTTTGAATAAAGTGCAGACTAAAGACAATGCAGTACTTAATCTCCTGGAGGAAATTTCAAGGCAGACCAGTGTTCAGGCTGTCATATGGATACTATTGCAGATTTTAGCCAGTTCTACACTGAGAAACAGGAGAAAAAAAGCAGAGAAAAAAAGGCAAAATTTTTGCAGGTGGACATGAGTCTTTTCCAAGGGGCAGAATGTTATAGTTTGGATCTGAAATGTCCCCCAAAACCTTCATGTATTTGAACGTTGTGGGATACCTATTGTATCATATTCTGTGAAGAAAAGAATCTCTGAAGCTAGGCCGAGAAGGGGTGGATCACCGGGACAGGACCTGGAAGGGCATATGCTTACTCCACACTTATTCCCTCACGTGGCTTCTTGTCTGCCATGAGGTAAACAGCTTTTCTTTGACTAGGCTTCCACCACGTGCTTCCACCACTGCCAGTCACCCATGAATGGACTGAGACCTTCTATAAGCATGAGCTAAAATAAATCTTTCTTCCCTTAAGGTGTGGATATTGAATATTGTGTCGCAGTGACAAAAAAGTAACTAAGACACGGGCCAAAATTCTTTTCTCTCAGAATCCTTTGTTCTTTGAAATGTGGGCCCCCTTACTAACTCCACATCCCAATCCTTACCCCCTGGCTATCCACCTCTGAGGAGAAGATGAAGAGAGCTCAGGACCTGTAGCCCTGAGAAGCTCTGCTGCAGTCCTGTGCACCTTCCCCAGCGCCACATGTAGGTGGAGAGCTGGGAAGGGTTCCCACAGTACATTAGCTCAGAGCACGAAAGGAAGAAGAGCAGTGTGACACTATCCAGCCTCTGTCAATAATTCATGAGGTTCAGACTGAGGGGCACCAGTCAGAGAGTCAGTTTTCCTCTGACATGGGGAAAATTAGACTTAAGCTCTCTTATCTCATCAGGATATGCTGAGTACCACAAGTAGAACTTCTCAGTTGAGAAACAGACCATAAATCCACCACATGCTTGCTACATCATTTGTTATCCACACATCCCTTTACAAATGCTGAAATCCTTTTTTCAGTCACTTAGCTAATCAATACATATATTAAATGAACTGTTAGCAAGTATGAATTCTATCAAACAGTGATCCCCAGAACTGAACTTCCCAGACCAGCATTCCCTTCCCTCTAATTGTAGGGATTGGCATAAGGTTGACAAATTGGTGACTTTACCAACTAACAATACCTTTCTAAAGCTACCCATTCACTTTCAGCATCTTTTCTAAAAGATCAGACTATGCACAACAACAGAGCGCGCAAAAGCACACCCCAGAATAACAGACTGTTATATATGCTTAGCTTTCTGAGAGTCACGTATAATCCTTATTTTTCTCATTTTGCCTCGCACTAATTAAAAAGTCACCATAGGCCAGCACTGCTTCTCAGACCAGCATTTGGAAGCCACTGAGTTAAAGTAATTCAGAAACTTGCATTTGGGCCTGTGGAGGCCTTTCTATAGTGTTCCATAAGCAATTCAGATTTATTAATTCTTCCCAAAACCCAGGAGGGAGATCATTTCAGCCCACTTGGCAGAAATGGAGGCTGAAGTCTTGGACACAGGATTTATAGCTGGTGAGGACTTTATTCATCATCTACTCCACATCCTCAGCTCACAGATAAAGTCTGGCCCATGGCAGCAATAGTAATTACTATGTGGTAGCAATAATTACCATGTGTTTAGTAGTTTACAGTTCATAAAGCACTTTTACATTCAGCAAATATTTATTGAATTAGGATGGAGGCGAAGACCCTGAGACTGGATGACCAGGGAAAATCTGACTGCTCGGAAGTCTTTCCACCACTGCCTAGAGGACCTTCTCGCAAGCTCACTACAACTTAGTTTCTGTAAAACCAGAAATCCTCTTAAAAGGAGTCAGGATCTCACCCTGCACACTGATTACCACAGTGATCAGAGTCTGTAGTCTTTCTGAAAAGACGGAAGAGACAGTGCCAGGCCTAGGCCAGCTGCTTCCCGTGTTAATTACCCTCACGTAGCAGACCCCATGGAGACCACTGCTTTACCGCCAAGGGCACTCCCAAATCATTTGCCCTGCTGTGAGCTGTGTGTGTGGGTAGACATACACTTTCTCAAGGAAGATACTCCATCTTGAGGATTTTGAGAAGCAGAAGAAACCAGTCATAGCCTTCGCTCCCGCACCACTCCCCTCCCTCCAAAGACAAACAAAGTGGGCAAGCAGATGTGAGAGATCTGGAACACGGGGGAGCCTGCGGATTCCCGCAGTGTGGAGGCACTGCATGCACCTGCCCCAGAACCGACCGGTCGAGAACCGCAGCTACGCGCCGGCAGGGGGAGCCCCGGCCACGGCCGGCTGCCGGGCGCTCAGGGCTTTCCATGAACCGGCCGGGAGGCGGTAGGCTGTGCCAGGAGGCGTCCCGCCCCTCGTCCTGCCCTTTCCCCTACTAAGCAGCCACCTCCCGGATCCCTGGCCGCCCTGAGCCATGCAAAAGGCGCGACTAAGACTAGGCGACTGCACTCGGACCTGGAAGTTGGTGAGGATGGCCAGCACCGGGGTGACCCGCCAGAACCCGCTCGCGAATAAGGTGGCCCTCGTCACGGCCTCCACCGAAGGGTGAGTGCCTGGGGCCGGCGGCTCTGAGTCTGGAAAAAGGTACTGGAAAAGGCCTCTTACTCTCTGCCTCCTGAGAGTCTGACCTCAGACCTCACACACGGCCAGAATCCTGCCCCAAGGAAAAAAAGACACCACGGGGTCGGACTAAAGTCCCCCCTAATCTCCAGATCCCGGCCCCACCACTGCCAGCCTTCTTGTGGCAACTGCTTCCCACAAGTGTGCCGGCTCGGTGCAGCCCCATGGTTCCACACTCCCCATGCGCGGGGCCGCCCCACCAACAGCTCCACCTAGAGTCTGGGAAGACCAGAAATCCAGGTGTCCAGATTTTCACTGTCTCTGTTCACGCTGAGTTCCAGACATCCCCATTTGAGCTCATAATAACTCCTAGAGGATCTCACTTCTAACCTAGATGGGATGCCACACCCGTTAAGATCTGATCTTTTGTTTAGGTGAGTGCATTTTGGCCTACTCTGCCCAGAAGGTTATCTCACCCACCACTCTTACCTGTCATTTCTCATTCCTACAGGACTTTGCTAGATGCCAGCTCCTCACAAATGTGAAATACAGATGTGTGAGAAATTGTGAAATGTGTAAACCTTACTCACAGGGGAATATATTTACTTTCTTAACTATCTTTTCCTATGCACCTCTAAAACATAAGCACAGAATTTTGGAGAAATGTCTAGTAAGAAGTCCAGGCTGGGCTATGCTAGACTTAAGGCTTATGGCAGTCCTCCTGCCTCAGCCTCCCGCGTGCTGGGATTACAGGTGTGTGCCACCCCGCCCAGCTTATGTGGTGCTGGGAAATCAAATAAGAACCCTTGTGCTTGCTAGGTAAGTACACAGATCCTGCACACCCAGTGCGTTTCTCTCCCCCTCAGTCCCACTGCGTACGGGGCCTGTCACCAGAGGTGAGTCCTGTGAAAGGTGACATCAGTTCCTAAGAACAGAGGCTGGGGGCTAGGTCTCAATAAAATGAGCTAAGTGTATCCATCTGCACGACAACAGCTGTACCATAAGCCTGTTTTTCATCTAATAGAAATATATGAACGTCATGCAGAGAAAGAACTAGAATCCAAACCCAGGCATTCTGAGTCAAGAGCTTATGCTCTCAGCCTGAACAGTTTTGATCTTTCTCTGCCTGCAGGATCGGTTTTGCCATCTCCCGGCGCCTGGCCCAGGATGGGGCCCATGTGGTCGTCAGCAGCCGGAAGCAGCAGAACGTGGACCGGGCAGTGGCCAAGCTGCAAGGGGAGGGCCTGAGTGTGACAGGCACCGTGTGCCACGTGGGGAAGGCTGAGGACCGGAAGCAGCTGGTGGCTACGGTGAGCAGCAGGGCTGCGGGCAGCAAGCCAGGAGGTGGCAGAAGGGAGCCAGCCTGATCCTCCATCTCCGCTTTCCTAGACAGCTTTGGCAAGATCCAACTGAGCACTGTTAACTAAACATAACAGTGCATTCTGTCTACCCATACTAGTCCACTGGCACATTTCTACCGTGTGCCTTTCTGTGTGTTGTCCACATCCTGAGACCTGAGAACCATCCATCCTACTCAGAGAATCAAAAAACACTCTAATGCTTCAGCCATGTATGATCTCTTGGGCACCCCCAAAAGATAGCTCAACCTGATTCTCTACTATTAATAATTTCCAATGTTATTGAGCAGACGAGAAGGGTAAATACAATCACAAAATAAATGTTCCCTTCTCCATAAGCTAATAAACAATCCCCTATTTTTTGGCTTTAAAGTCCCTGGAAACTTACTAGAGGGAGCCCACCATGTTTCCACCACCTACTGTGTGCCTCTTACTGTGTTCAAAGCCTTACACAGTTTGTCTCTAAACTTGATAACATGGTTAAATCACTTGCCTAGCAAGCACAAGGGTTCTTGTTTGATTTCCCAGCACCACATAGGCTGGATGTGGTGGCACACACGTGTAATCCCAGCACGCGGGAGGCTGAGGCAGGAGGATTACCATAAGTCTAAGTCTAGCATAGACCAGCCTGGACTATGAGCAATATCCTGTCTCAGAATAAATAAAATAAAATAAAAATAAACTTGACAAAAATCCAGGTGAGGCAATGACTCTTCTTCATATTCACACAGACTGCAGAAACCACCTCCCAAGGTCCCACAGCCAGGAGGGAATTAACCCAGGTCTACCAAGCTCCCTTCTTTTTTTTTTTTTTTCCCTTGGTTGCCAACAAACTACTAGGCACTTCTCCATTAGCACAGGGCCAGGCCTTAGGTGCCCATATGGATTTTAATCTCAATGTGTTTACGTTAGTACTAGAGTTGGTATGTGACACCAGCTTTCCAGCTACACAAGAAAATATGAACCACCTAGACTTCTCTTCCCTGAAGGCTCAGGGCACAGACTTTGTTTCCTAGAGTGAATGGGAAAAACTACTCATGAAAGGGAAGTGCAAGACTGTGCTAATAGGTCAGAAGACTAGCAGAAATAATTTGAGTAATCCTAGAAGGGGATTTAAACTTAAATTATGGTTGGCAGTGGTATGGCGGGCAGAATAAGGTAATTCCATTTTTAAGGAATGTTCAGCAGATGCTTATATATGCCCTGCAAAGGGTCAAATGTGAGTCCGAGAAGGTCACTTTGCCTGGCATAGGCTTCTGGACAGAGCCTGAGATTGGAGCATTAATCCTAAAGGTGGAGGGAGACATTTAGGAGTTTGGGCAGATTAATGACTAGCCATTTGAAATGTACATAGCAATTTTTTTCCAGTGCTGAGGGTCAAATCCAGGGCCTCGTGTAATTTAATGCCAAAATCCTAACCACGCATTGTGGTGCACACCAGTAAAACCACCACTCCAAGAGGCTGAGGCAAGAAGATCACAAATTCAAGCCTAACTTGGGCAATAGCAACCTAGCAATACGCTGTCTCAAAAGAAAAGAAAAGAAAAAAACAGAGCTAGGGATGTAGCTCAGAACAATGTCTCTGAGTTCAATAGCTAGCTAGTATCACCAAAAAAAAAAAAAAAATCTATTCAGAAAACATCCTCTGGTCACCCACTAGATCCACTTAGTGTATCCTGCAGGTCTGGCCCAGAAGTCAGGCTCAAGCTAGACCTTGAGGATTGAGTGGGAGTGGACATAGAGAGTGGGGATGGGGTTCACGATGACCCTACCAAATGTGCAGACAACCAAGGAAGAACTGACTGAAGGAGAGACAGGAACCTGAGCGACGCACATCAGAATGCATAGGCTCAAGAGTTCTGTGCAAAATGCCTGCATGGGGCATGTGGGGACAAAGGCCTTCTTTGCCCACCCACCTAAGGAGTTTAAATATCTATGTTAGAATTAGGAAGCACGCGAGGCTTTTTAGCGAGATAAAAATGGTTATTAAGGAAGAATGACCTGACAATGGTAAGAAGGATAAATAGGGAAGACCTTGAGCCACAGACACTAGTGAAGAAGCCATTGTTTCCTGTAGGTCTAGAGTAGTGACAGTGGGACCAAAATGGATTTCCCAAAAGACATTTAGTAGGAATCTACCAAAATTTTTCCACTCACGTGTCAAGAAATAAGAAGTAGCAGAGCTAAATCAAAAACAGCATTCAGGGAGTCTACATGACCAGCGTCATCATGGGGTTGTTAACAATTTGAGATGGGCTCTATTACCAGCTGCCACCCTGAGGGTGGTTACTGCCCTTGTCCTAATTTGCACCGTGATTCTCAAGGCAGTGAGTGGAAACCAGATTAGCAGCTTCCTCACTCGGTTATACCTTTTCAAAAATATATATATTTAGAACACAGTCAATTTCTAACCACTTCAATGTAGTGATCACAAGACTTTCAAAGAAAGGTCACAGGTATCTTTCTATTTTTCAGTTCAATCAAAACCCCTCTTTCCCCTTCTCTGGGCTGACAGACCTGGAAGGTAAGAGAGCCAAGATGCACAAGAGGGTGCAAAAGCTTTTCATGTAATTCTGGTGCAACCCACCATCCTCTCCCCATCCCAACACACGTGCATGGAGCACAGCACACATCACTCCAACATATTCCGCACTCACCTAGTCACAAGTCCATCATCAAGCCTTTCCCAGAGCCAAGGCAGATGACTAGGGCTCTCTGCCATGCCAAAATTTAGATAGCACAAGAAGGTATTGGTACTGGTTTTAAAAGATTATGTGACTTTAAATTTTGTTAAATTTACATGTTGACAGCCTAGCATTCCTTTAGCAGTGTAGAAACAACTGAGCTTAGCACCTCGTTAGCAAGAATAATTAGTTAAAAGGAGAAGCTAGCAGATGGTGTGCATTGTTAATAACACCCCTCGTGTGCCAAAGCTGAGGCACAAAGTTGATCAAGGGCCCATTTAGTACGACTTGCCCAAGGCATCAAGACTGCCAAGTTGGGGCAAAAGCAAAGTCTAGCTCTAGGATGGCTTTATACTGAAAACCTTTGTTGGCAAGTCCTTGGCCAGTCACTATTCTTGCACAAGCCCATCACCACCTGCTTACCACTTGCGAAGGAGGTGAGATAGCTCCTTTCTTGGCTTGCCCAATTGAAACCTCAGTTCTGCCTTGAATCTTTCATGCCTCTGGGCCAAAAAGAAGGAAGAGTGGGAAAGAAATGGCATCCGTGTTGAGTATGGAACTGTTTTAAACCTAGGCTGGTGTCTTCACCACCCTGGCTCTCTTGGGCAGCCAGGTTCATAGTGATCCCAGCTCACCTTCCAAGGGCTCCTATGAACTAGTTCTGTGCTACAAAACAGAAGACTCACCACCTCAGTTCTGTCATGATTAGCTTTGTGCCTTGAGCAAACTCTTTAACCTCTCTTAAACACCAAATAAGCAGGTCTCCGGTTCGTAGCCAGCCCCAGTATAACATTACTGACTGGCAGGATATTGAAAAATTAACTTCCCTGGACCTTTCCTCAGTCCCACCATGAGGACACTGGGCTAGATGGCCAAGGCTCCCCTTGCTGACATCTTGCCATGGGTCTGTTTAAACTAGTTTTTCCATTCAGGCAAGCGTGGACAATTTGACTTTATGGTTATGGTAATTCGTTGAAGAAGAACATAGTCTTCTTGGGTCATTGAGGCATTGCAGCTGGGCACTTGGGGCATTGGGGCATTGCAGCTGGGCACTTGGGGCATTGGGGCATTACAGCTGGGCACTTGGGGCATTGGGGCATTGGGGCATTGCAGCTGGGCATTTGGGGCATTGGGGCTGAGTCTTGATGTGAAAAAAGAGGAGAATAGAAATAGATTGCAAGGCAAGAGTCGGGGGCATAAGAATGAAGGAGCACCTCAGAGAGAAAGTGTGACGAAAAGAGCAAAGGTCAGATACACCGTTAGAAGAAAAAGCAGGCCGGAAAGACTACCAAAGAAAATAAATGGTTAGCAGCAGCACTTAGAGTAGCTTTGGAGAGAAAATGTTTTAAGAAAGAGAGATGTCATTTTGACAGCCATTGTTAGGAAGAAATCCCTTGTCAACATTGACCTATGAACTCCCCTCCTTACCTGCAACCCTGACCCAGAGCTCCCTCCTCTCTTTCTCTAGGCGGTGAAACTTCATGGAGGTATAGATATCCTGGTCTCCAACGCTGCAGTCAACCCTTTCTTTGGCAGCCTCATGGATGTCACCGAGGAGGTGTGGGACAAGGTGAGAGAAGCTTAAAGCAGCAGGGAGGCAGGCCTCAGAAAACATTCAGCACCAACTCGATCTGCTTTTAGAATGCCTTTGTCAAGTGCCACGTAATTGTGACATGCCACACACCTGGCATGCACTTGGTAAAGGCCAAATGAGGGGTGGCTTGCTCTGACCTGCTATTCTCTCTTCTGCCTCTTCCTCCATTGGCTCCCTGCTATCCGCTTTCTGCTTCCAGTTCTACTCCCCCTTCCCCCCACAGTGTGCTTACCCTTGCTCTTCTTCCTGGTTTATTTCCAGCTAATATGGCAGCTAATAGGCCATCAACTAATACACTTAAACTTACACACACACACACACACACACACACACACACACACACACCCTTCTGAGCCGCCAAAAAGGAATGATTTTTCATTAGCTGGGAAACATTAATGGCTGCTAGTTAAGTGAAACGCTAATTCTAATAAAATGACCAAAGTTGTTGCTTTGTAACATACAGTGTTCAGAAAAGACCCGGCCTCTTTCCTTCTCAACAGTATTATGAAAATCTAAGATCCAGATGTCTAAATTCAAATGCTGAAATACTGAATTTTATTTGAATGTGTATGATTATATCATACTCATAAGAAATTTCAATCACCTACATCCTTTAATTATAAAGCTTTAATTAAAATATTTGCTGTTGTTTACGAAGCTCAATATTCCTACATGATTTGGAAATACTAAGTTTCCTATGACCTTCCATGGTTTTACTTTTTTAGACTGATGACAATAATCTCTCAGTGCTAAGGTTTAAAGACACTAAAATATTATAATTTGTTTATCAGTATTTCACACACATAAGACCAAAGTGTTCCTCAGTGACACACTTCCTGATTCTGATATTTTTTAAAGAAACATCTTTCATGAAGAATCTAAGTAGCAATCACATGAAAACCAATTTTAACCAAATAATTTTTCTTTTTACTTTAATATCACTGTACATTAAGCCTGAGTACAATGGCTAATCGTTGATTGTACTCTGGGTTTTTTTTTTTTTTTTTTTTTGAGACAGGGTCTAACTCTGTAGCCAAGGTGGTCCTGAACTCACTAAGGAGCCCAGGCTGGTCTTGGACTCACGGCAATACTCCTGCCTCAGCCTCCTGAGTGCTGGGATTACAGGTGTGCACCACCACACCCAGCTTATGTGGTACTGGGGAATTGAACTCAGGTACTTAGCATTTGACTTAGTGCTTCCTAGGCATGTGCTTTAACCACTGAGCCATTCCTCCAGCCCTGGAATTTCTTAAGAAGAAATTTTGAGGATGACTGAGGAAAGTTTATTATGGAAAATATAGTAGATAAAATTGCTATTATCATTGTTAAATTTCATGCATGTGATAATGAATTGTGGTTGTGCAAGAGAACATTCTTATTCTTTGGATATGTATGCTAAGGTATTTAGAGACAGAACACTGTCACATTTGAAACTTACTTTTAATGGTCTCATAAAAAAAATACTGTATGGCTTTATAGAGCCAACAAGGGAAAACATATATAATGAATGAATCTGAAAGAGAGCAAGCTGGATATTCACAGTACTTCTACTACAACTCTTGCATAAATTGAAGTTTCTCAGAATAAGTAGGCATGGGTGTGTGCAAGGGGAACATCTTAGTATTAGTTATGTAAACAAGGTCAGACATTTGTTTGCAATTGATGTGAAGATTTTGATTAAGGCCTGTGCCCCACCTTCCCTAGACAGTTCCTTTCCCATGAATGTCTAGCCAGAGAGTCCACCCTGAAAGTCCAAGAGCTCCGACTCCCTACACCCCAGGTCAAGCCACATCTTCCGCTGCCGCTGAATGAGATGGTGAGAAGCACCGCTCTCTCTGAACCCCGGCTTCTTCCCTTGTCTGGCCAGTGTAAACTATCTCTGAAGCCTCCCTAAGCTCTAACAAACAGATCCTGGGAGCCCACTATGACTCCTCATCACCGTGCCTACAGATTCCTCTCTCATGCTGTTTTTCCTCTTTCCACTTCAGATTCTGGACATTAATGTGAAGGCCACAGCCCTGATGACAAAGGAAGTGGTACCAGAAATGGAGAAACGAGGGTACAATGAGTGATTGGGACCCCGGGTGAGATGGGACCCCACATGGGCTGAGGGCAGTAGTCTCCAGCAGGAAAAAGTCAGCTCTCTTTTTTTTTTCCCCAGCGGTGGCTCAGTAGTGATTGTGTCCTCCATAGCAGGCTTTTCTCCATTTCCGGTAAGAACCTCTTTGTCTGCTACTTGCCGCCCGCCCTCCATCATATACTTTCTAACTTTTACATCACCAAGTCTTTTCCCACAAAATAGATGCCAGCCTCCATAAATTCTAACCTAGGAGAGAAAACAAGACATTTCCTCACTGTGACCTTCTCTCAAAGGAGACACCCTATTTACCACTGACCTTGATGTCGAATAAGAGCAAGAATGACCTGGAAACTGAGAAACTAGGCCATTCTCTTCTTTCCTCAGAGTCTGGGCCCTTACAATGTTAGTAAAACAGCCTTGTTGGGCCTTACCAAGAACTTGGCCTTAGAGCTGGCCCCCAAGAACATCAGAGTGAACTGTCTGGCACCTGGACTCATCAAAACCAATTTCAGCAGTGTGGTGAGTAAGGGAGCCCTGCACCGTCCTGGGACACCGTAAGAGCATCCATATTTTTCAATGAGGAAGCCTTGTACCTGAGTCCTGACCTCCCACCTCATCTGTCCCCTCTCCATACAAGCCAACCTCCTGAGACCAAACCTCACACACATCCCTTCCCTGAAGTAGAGAGTAGAAACTGAGGAATTCAGACTCTACTCACGGTTTCGTATCTCCTGAAGTGGACAGGAATTGGAGGAACCCATTCAGATACCTCACTGGGACCTAAAAACAAAGAGAGGAGGGCATTGAGGAATGTGGGGAGCCAAGGAGCAACAGAGAGAGTGAGAGGAGGAGTCTCTCCTTCCTTCCCATCTGATGTAGGGACAGTTTCTTGCCCTTGCAGTCCCTGCGTTTCCTCTCTTTATACATAAAGATACTGTCCTTCGTTCTGCAGTTATGGATGGACAAGGCAAGAGAGGACAGCATAAAAGAATCCATGCGCATTAGAAGGTAAGCTGTCACAGGGATGATGAGAAGGGCTGAAGATGGAAAGGTCTGGTCCCGACACAGCACACAGCTTCCTTTCTTGGTCCCACAGATATCACGGCATGCTCTTCTGTGCCTCCCAGATTTCAAAAGTTCATAAACACTATCACGACATTGGCCTGACCAAGGAGGCTGCTTCCATTGCAACTCTCAGAGGCACCAGAGTTTCAGCAGAGCCAAGCTCTGCGAGAAGCCCCAACCCCTCTCCGTCATTCTGTCTACCTCCACCTCTCAGCATCCACAGAGATCCTGAGAGACCAAACCAAAACCTTTGTTTGTTCCCCTTGAATAAAGAATCATGTTTTCAAGGCTTACGCTGATGATCCTACAATCCAAATAAAAGGATCATGTCCCCAGTGAGCTATCAAACAGTTAAGACACTCCAGCCGTGCTTCCTTAAGTTACCTGCTTCTTTTCACCTTCTGGCTTCTGAACCTTTTTGTCTGTCTTCTCTGTCGTGACCCCTCAAGGACAGCTCCTCCTTTACTGCCCCAAACATCCCAGACTCCTCCAAGTCCTCCCAAAACTATTCTGATGCCAGACACTAGCTACAGGCATAGATCACAACTTATTAATTAAGTCAGGGGATGGTCATCCTACACCCCCAGCGAGTGATCTAGCCTTATGCATCTTGGTCCTGGATACATATTAGAGCCATCTGGGAAGCTTTTCAAACTGTGATTTTCAGGCTCACAGCAAAGATTTCCTCTTTAATTGGTCCAAGGTGAAAACTGCACATCTTCTTTTTCTTTCTGTTAAGCCTCCCAAATTCCAATTGATAGCAATATGCAGCTAGATTGGAGATCCGCTAATTTAAACCTTCTAGATTTTGTGTGCGTATGCGGCACTACAGATCAAGCCCAGGGCTTTCACACTGGGCTAGATCCCCATCTCATTTTTGTTTTTGATTTTGAGACACGGTCTCCCTAGGCTAGGCTCAAACTTAAGATCCTCTTGCCTTAGAGATACTGGGATTATTCTGGATTTGAGTTACTCTAAAGTCAGTTGAAATGCTCCTAGTTATGGGATCGTTCACACAATAAGAATCAGCACATTCTTACAAAATAAAACTGACCTGAAGGGGCAAAAATTAATTGTTAAAAAAGTTTTCTGTATTGAACCTATACAAAAAGAATTATTTTAAGTATCTTGACACTTGAGTAGTATGTACCTATGTGAGGCCAATTCTTTTCAAGGATGAAATAATTGCTCACAGTTTTATCAATACAACTTTGGGTTTTGGGTATCCTGAGCTCTCTAAAAAGCACCTTGAGCCAGGCATGGTGGCACATGCCTGCAGTCCCAGCATTCACAAAGACTGAAGCAGGAGAATCACAAATTCAAGCTCAGCCTAGGCAATTTAGGAAGGCACTGACTCAAAATAAAAATTTTATAAAAGGGCTGGAGATGTAGCTCAGTGCAAAGGCCCTGGGTTCAATCCCCAGTACCACAAAATGAATAAAGGAAGAGAGAAAGCAAAATGTCTATATTATCTGAGTATAATTACAATGTGTTTTGCATAGTACAATATTTATGCTTACACAAAATTATAACTTATCCTCACGGTAAGCAGAAAATGCTTGCACACTGTTCTGAAAAATCATGATAATTCTTGATTAAGCAAATTTCATTCCCTGTGGGCCAGGTGACTGGGCCTGCCCTGTTTTGATTTGTACTCCCTTCCTTGTTTCCCTTGCCCCCCAGGATAGGCAAGCCCGAGGAGTGTGCAGGCATCGTGTCTTTTATGTGCTCTGAAGATGCCAGCTATATCACTGGAGAAACAGTAGTGGTCGGAGGAGGAGCCCCATCTCGCCTCTGAGGGCCTAAAGACAGCCCACCAACGTAGAGGTTCCCACGCCTACCAGTTACGCTGCTTACCCCCACAGAATTGGTTCTGCCCTCTGGTAAGGTCCAGCCTTCCCTGCCGTCAAGGTGTGGTCTGATGAGTGCTGTTGCTATGGCCTTGGATAAAGGCTTCCCTAGAGAACACAGGGCAAGCCTGCTGAGAAGCCTGCCTCTACCTTGGCAAACACCAACAATTTTTCTTTTCCTGGGCCTCTGGGGAATTTGAGGGGAGATGGGAGAGAAAAGAACCCGGAGTGGAAGGAGGAGGGCTGGAAATTAACAGCTTGCAAATGAGGTGCAAATAAAATGCAGATGATCGCTTTGAATCCGTGTGCTCATTTCTCAGTGAGGAGTGCCTAAGCATGGGCGCTGCACCGACAGCAGAAGTCTGGGCGGCGGGGATACCCGGATCCCCAGCTCTGTTCCCCGTCTCCAGGGCCTGAGCGTGCCGCTCAAGGGTGGAGGTGTCTGCAGAGGTGCCAGCGGGAGGGTGGGGGGGAAGGTGGCTCGGGAACTCCCAGGTGCTACGCTCAGCCTCACACCCCCAGGGACGGGAGCCAGGAACGCCACAGGGATCCCAAGTCTGGGCTGGCAAGCAGGAGGGAAGGCTGAGCTCCCCCACCTTCAGCCAGGTCCTCGCCTGGCATCGCCCTTGCTTCGGAGTTCTTCCCGGGGTCAGCAAGGACGAGCTGGACAGGTCCAGAGCAGGCTGCGGGGGGAAGGAGGGGCCTGGCAAGAACGACACGGGAGGGGGTACCCAGGCCCGTAAACAAAGAAATTAGGGGGGCTCTGCCCTCGGCACCCGAGGACTGATGGCACAGAAACGGGAACGCTGTGGCCCCCCGCCCCCCAGAGAGCGGGGACACGAAGCAACGCACCCCGGGTCGCTCACGAGGCTCCGCGGGAGGGGTCGGCGCGAGCGCGCGCGGGGTCTCACGCGGCCGGGCCGCGCAGAGCGCATGCTCAGTCCCGGCCCGCGGGCGGGGCGGGGGCCCGGCGCTCCGCGGCGGGGGAGGAGCGCTGGCGCGGCCGCCCCTGACGGGAGCGGGCTCGGCCGCTGCTGCAGCGCGCGGCGCCGGGCCTGCCGGAGCCGGGCTAGCATGTGCCGGGGCTCCACGGCGGCGGCGGCGGCTCCTCGGCGGCAGCGGCAGCAGCACCAGCGGCCGCCATGGCCAAAGCCGGCGCGGAGCTCACCCGAGAGCTGCAAGGTACGAGGTCGCCGCGGCGTCCGGGACGCCCCGTCCGGGAGCATCCCCGAGCCGCGGCTCTCCTGCCGGCTGCACGCGCCAGCCCGGTGCCTTCCGCCGCTCACAGGGCATCCCCGCCCCGAGGCGGCCTCGGCCCCTTCTCCCCAGCGCGGGCACCCCGTCCCGAGCATCCTCCCTGCGCCCTCCGCTCACCTCGGCAGGACCTTCCGGCCCCGGCGCCGCCCGTCCCGCTCTCCGGTGACAGGTGCGGTTCTCCGGCGCGCCCCGGGGCTGTCCCCCGGCGTCCCGGACCCAGCCCTCGGCCAGGCGGCCAGCCGCCCCTCCGGAGGGTCCCGGCTTGCCCCCACCCGCGGGGGGGCCGGCCGCCCCGCCGGGCGCCGCCGTCCTGCCCGCGGCTGGTCTCACGCCCTCCTCCCCGGCCCCGCCCCGGAACTGGCCCTGGAGAGCCCGCGGGGAGCCGGCAGCGCCCGGGCCCGCGGGCACCGAAGGGAGTCGGCACGGCGCTGGGCCGGGGGAGCTGGAACGGGGAGCAAGGTCCCTGCGGTCCCCGCAGGTCTCCTTCTCACGACCCACACCTCCAGGCCTGTCGCTGGCTCGGCGCTCAGAATCAGCCCCGGCCAAGGTCGGCGCTCGGCACGGCCCCAACCCTGCCCCGCAGAGGCAAGAGCGCAGGCTGGCCCACGCAGAGGGCAGGCCGCTCAAGGGTACTCAGAGCCCTGCTGCACTGTGGCGATTTCCCACACCTGCACACACGCACGGCAGCACAATTATGAGATGTGTGGACACACGTCTTCGTCGAAACTGCACCCGCACCACCCACAGACTATGGGATATCTAGATGTTCTGACAGCAGATGGATATGGGGCTTATTTACACACTAAATTTTCCCCTCTCCCCCTCCCCACACAAGAAAAGTGTCTGGCACCCTTTCTTTCACAGCGGTTAGCCACCATGCCCATTCACATTTCATTCCCACCCGTGGCACACACAGGCATCGCCAGAAGCACACGGACACCTGTAGTAAAAGGCAGACTTGCCCAGACCCCTAGATACAGACACGGGACACCCCCACAGCCCCCACACACTGACTCACTGTGTATGTGTTGGTAGTTGCTGTAGTACATGGGTTAGAAAAATCCTTCACACTCTCAGAAGTGTAAGACACACCTTCCCACAGACACTGTCATTCAGCAACTGTCCCCCGACGCAGGGACCACAGGAGCCAGAGTGTTCTCCACATCCTACACCCTCTGAAACAGGAAAGGTCACCCAAGAAGGAAAAGTCCCTGTCCCATACTTTGGCCCCGTTCTCTTTCTCTCGTCTGTCCCTCCCCTGCCTCTATCCAGGGAGCCAAGGGGGGAGGGGCAGAGGAAGGGGAGCTCTGAGCAGGTCCCCATCTACCTGCAGACAGCATCCGGAGGTGCCTGAGCCAAGGGGCTGTGCTCCAGCAGCATCGTGTGAAGCTGGAGACCAAACCCAAGAAGTTCGAGGACAGAGTGCTGGTGAGGTGGCTGGTCTTGGTAGGAGGGAGGAAATGGTAAGGGCAGCTGGGCTGTCGGGAGGCGGGCAGGACAGACAGGTGAGGAGGGGCTAGAAGACAAAGCCCCAGGGAAGGGGCAGGGCTGGACAGAAACCTGGAGTAGGACAAAGGAGGGACGCTTCCCAGAGCAGAACTGAGGTGGCTGCAGGAGGGCAGGAGCCTGGAGGCCCAGGCAGTTGCCGGCAGCTGCTCACAGTCTGCTCTTCTCTGTAGGCCCTCACCTCCTGGCGCCTCCACCTCTTCCCCCTTAAAGTCCCTGCCAAGGTGAGTTGGGTGGAATAACGGGTGGACACCGGCATGCTTTCCGCAGGCCTGGAAACCAGGCCCTCACCAGGAGCCGACGTCCCCACCCCTCCAGGTGGAGAGTTCCTTCAATGTCCTAGAGATCCGCACCTTCAACACACTCAGTCAGAACCAGGTGAGTGCCAGGCTTGGGCCCCCACTGGGCTAGCTGGAGGGGGAGGTCAATATCTGAGGCTCTCAGCCCCCTTGCTCCTAGATCGTGGTGGAGACGGAGAGAGGTGTGGTGAGCATGCGGCTGCCATCAGCTGAGAGCCTGGACCAGGTGACGCGACATGTGAGCTCTGCCCTCTCCAAGGTCTGCCCTGGCCCTGGGTGAGTGGCAAAGAAGGGGCTTCTTCAGGGATCATTCAACAAAGACACTTCTCCTCCCCTGGACCTAGGCTTCTGGCATACAAGAAGAATGCCTATGTCCCCCCCTCCTGCTTTTTCCTGGGCACCCAGAAGCTATAATATGGGAAGAATTGAGAGCCTCTTTCCACGCCTCTCTGGGATGATTTGTTCATCTTCCAGGTGTTTGATCCGACGTGGAAATGCAGACACTCCAGAGGGACCCCGAGACACGTCCCCCAACTCTGAGACTTCCACTTCTACCACTCATAGTGTGTGCGGTGAGCAGGGACATGAGGAATGTGGGATCTAGACCTCCCTGCCTCACGTCTAGAGCATGTAGCTTTGCCTAGGGGATTCTTTGCCTGCCCTGAGATCTCCCCAACTCCTGGACCTCAAGAGGTTCATGGTGTAACAGCAGCCTAAGACCCTTGCATGTAGAGTGAGCCTTGACCAGTCCCTGAACTTCAAGCCTAGTCCCCATCCCCTTACCATTTGTGAAGCCAAGCCATTTCTCACCCCACAGGTGGCTTCTCCGAGACCTATGCTGCCCTTTGTGACTACAACGGGCTGCACTGCCGCGAGGAGGTGCAATGGGTGCGTGGGACAGGGACCCAGCAGGGCACAGGTGGGACCTAGAGGGAGGGCACAGAGGAGGAGGTGGAAGTGAATGTGAGCCAGTTCCACTTCTCCCAGGATGTGGACACCATCTACCATGCCGAGGATAACCGCGAGTTCAATCTTCTGGATTTCAGCCACTTGGAGAGCCGGTGAGCAGATGGGGCACAAACTCAACCCCCCATTCCTGGCAGCCCAACCCTGACCCTACTCAAGAGCTCCCCCCTAGTCCCACCAGCAGCCCCTGCTCTGTCTCCCCAACTCCCCCCATCCCTACTGCCATCCACCCGTAGCACCTGCCTGTCTCCAGCCCAGTCACCCCATCCCTGGCCTTTTTCTTAACACAGCCACCTGTTTACCGCTTCCCACCCCTTCCATGTCCCCACAGAGATTTGGCCCTAATGGTGGCGGCCCTGGCCTACAACCAGTGGTTCACCAAACTCTACTGTAAAGACTTGCGACTGGTAGGAATTAGGAAGGGCTGGGGTAGGGCAAAGTAGTGTCCCCCTTGGCTCCTGACCTCAAGACTCCTCTGTCCTCAGGGCTCAGAAGTGCTGGAACAGGTGCTACATACCCTGAGCAAGTCGGGGAGTCTCGAAGAGCTGGTGCTGGACAATGCTGGGCTTAAGACGTGAGACCAGATTCCTCCGTGGGCAGTGGTGCTCCCTCTGTGTAGTCTTAGGGTCCCGGAACCTCAGAGCACAGTACTGTCTCCACACGATCCTAACTTTACAGAACAGAGTCAGAGGCCCAAAGAAGACACAAAGCAAGCCAGCAGTCAGGCTGAGACTCAGGACATGAGCTTTCCCCGGGAGACTCCATGCCCTATCCCTTTTTTTTTTTTTTTTTTTTTCAATCAACTACCTAGCAGGGTGGGCTGCTCTGGTCTTGAAGACAGAAAGTTAGACTTTGTCTCACAGCTTCCTAAGGTGTGGAATGCCTCCCCACCCAGTACTCCAGAGAGGTGACAAGGTCCTGGCAGGCCCCAAGCTGGCCCCTCTGTGGCAGACTGTGTGTAGAGACCTCTCATCACTGCAACCCAAGCCAGATAGGAAGATAGAGGAGGAGGGGAACTCAGGGACTGGGACCTGGGGCCCTGCTCAGGACAAATCCTTCCTCCCCTGCCCTGAAGGGACTTTGTCCAGAAGCTGGCCGGGGTATTTGGGGAGAACGGGAGCTGTGTGCTGCATGCCCTCACTCTGTCCCACAACCCCATCGAGGACAAGGGTGAGCCCCAGCCCTGAATCCTGTCCCTACCACACTGCAGACCCTGTCCTAGCCCAGAGCCCAGCCCAGGCCTGAAGGGGCCCTCCAGCCTGATGGCTGCCCCTGCCCCGGATTTCCATCCTTGGCCTCAGCCTGCACCTTACTTGAACCCCATCTGACTGTCCGCCCCTGCACCCACTGCCCAGCCTCTCACTGGGGCCGTTCTCTCTCCTCTCCCCAGGTTTCCTCAGCCTGAGCCAGCAGCTCCTCTGCTTCCCTACGGGCCTCACCAAGCTGTGCCTGGCCAAGACTGCCATTTCCCCTCGAGGTACTCACAACAGGACCCCGACCTCTGACCTCAGACCCTCCCCCAGTACTGCCTGCAAGTCCCACACACTCACACACAACCCCAGGGGTTGAGGGAGGAAAATGAGGCACTTTTTGAGAGTGGGGAAGAGTTAAATATAGAAGAGAAGAATGGGGGATGGGGCCAACCCAGCCCAGTGCCCGCTGTGCTCAGGGCTCCAGGCACTGGGCCAGACATTCGGGGCCAATCCAGCCTTTGCCAGCTCCCTTCGATACCTGGACCTGAGCAAGAACCCTGGACTGCTTGCCACAGACGAGGCCAATGTGAGTCCCCAACCCCCTACAGAAGCATGGTCAGGTTTCAGGGCCTAAGGGTCTTGTACCCTGTGCCCTCTGGGGGTGGAGAAGCTCTGTCACCCCTTCCCTTGCAGCTCCCTGCCCTTTCTCTCCCAGGCCCTCTACAGTTTCCTGGCCCAGCCCAACGCCCTGGTGCACCTGGACCTCTCGGGGACGGACTGCACTGTTGATTTGGTGAGGGTCTGGTGATGTAGGGAGCCAGGCTGAGGACGCTTGGGAGGCCAGGGCGGGTCTCTGTCTCACTTCTTTTCCTGTGTACAAAGGTAGGCAAAGCAGTCAAGATGACTTCAAGTTCAGTTATAGATTCTATCTATATGCATTTATCCATAGCACAAGGCTGTGCCAAAAGCCAGCCCTCACTCCATTCCCCAGCTGAGCACCTGGTTTAGGGCTGCCCCCACTAGTGGGAAGGATGTTTTCCCTAAACTGAGCAAAGGCACTGTGGGCGCTAGTAGTGGCCCTGCTTTACACCCTCACTACTTATGAGCCTGTTCACACTCGGCAGCAAGGCAGGGAATAGATCCACTGTCTATGAGGAGAAAACAGTCTTTCAGGCTAGATGTGGCGACACACACCTGTAACCTCAGCAGTCTAGGAAGCTGAAGCAGGAAGATCGCAAGTTAGAGCTCATCCTGGGCAACTTATCCAAAAGATCCCAACTCAAAAAATAAATAAAGGGTGCTAGCATATGACTCAGTGCATAAGGCCCTGGGTTCAATCCCCAGTACAAAAAGAAAAAGAGAAAGAAAGAGGAAGGAAGGAAGGAAAAAATAAGCTGAAGGAGCCTGCCCAGAGAGGAAAGAACCAGGGCCTCGATGGGAGAGGGGAGGGCATCCTTGCACATCCCACTCTACATCTGCCCCATCCCTCTGAGACCTACCGTGATTCCCCACAGCTTCTGGGTGCCCTGCTGCATGGCTGCTGCTCCCACCTCACCTACCTCAACCTGGCTCGCAACAGCTGCACCCACAGGTGAAGGCAGGAGGGGTAGGGAGGGGTGGGACAAGCCATGGTTGTCGTGGTCATCCCCCACCCCCGGCCCCTTGCTAATGCCTGGGATCTCCATAGGAAGGGCCGGGACGCCCCACCGGCCTTCAAGCAGTTCTTCTGCAGCACCTACACCTTGAGCCACGTCAACCTTTCAGCCACAAGACTGCCCCTGGAGGCCCTCAGGTCGGGTGGGTGCAGGGTTGGGGGTACCCAAGGGAGCTATGAGGGTACAGAGGAGGAGTGAATGTGGGCCTACGGCCTTCTTTTCACAGGGCACTGCTTCAGGGCCTCTCTCTCAACAGCCACCTCAGTGATCTGCACCTGGACCTCAGCAGCTGTGAGGTGAGCCCTAGTCTCCTGACCCTGCCACCTGCCTGTCACCCACCATCCCAACCAAAGTCATACCCAGGCTCCATCTCACCTCTGCACTCCCCCCAACTGCTGCCCCCTGCGCTGACCATACCCTGCTCTCCTCTCAGACTATGGTCCAGGGCCGAGTTTCTAGAGGCCATTCATTTTCAGACTCTAGATTGTCCCTGAATCTTTGGGTGGGAGATTCCAGGCTTTCCCAGCAGAGGGCAGGAGCAAGCTGTTTCAGTAGCAGTCTTTCAGGCTGAGGGAGAGAGCCCTAGGGAAGCATGGGATAATGAAAAAAAGGGTCTCCCTCATTTTATACCCAAGAGCTGCTATGACCTTGAGTCCTGAAGTGACCATTCTGGTCTCTAAGGATTAAAAATGTTTTGTCCCCCTGCCACAAACTCTGCCCTCCCTGCCCCATTCCATCTGCAGCTCCGCTCAGCTGGAGCCCAGGCCTTGCAAGAGCAGCTAGGAGCTGTCACTTGTGTGGGCAGCCTGGATCTGTCAGACAATGGTGAGTAGGGCACCTTCCTGAGGAATGAGGAAGAGTCCCTAAGAAGCCTTCAGTAAGCCTCAGGCGTCAAGGCCAGGCTTGAATAAGAGACCTCTCCCATCTGCTGACCAGGGTTCGACTCAGACCTCCTGACACTGGTGCCTGCGCTTGGCAAGAACAAGTCCCTCAAGCACCTGTTTCTGGGCAAGAACTTCAACGTCAAGGCCAAGTGAGCCCCTCCATCTACCCACAGACTCTCGTCCTGTCGTGCACCTATCCTGTCTGCTCACTGTGTTGCTTCTGGCCACCTTTATCCTCCTCTAGTAGCTTGATTCCAGCTCTTCTCCCCGCCTACCCTAAGCCCCCACTTCCCACAGGACCCTGGAGGAGATTCTGCACAAGCTGGTGCAGCTGATCCAGGAAGAGGACTGCGTGAGTTATTGGGCCTAGCAGGGGACCTGCTGTGGCAGGGGCTGTAAAGGGACTGAACCCAATACCCCTACTTGCCACTCAGTCCCTGCAGTCACTGTCAGTGGCAGACTCCCGGCTAAAGCTTCGAACCAGTATTCTCATCAATGCCCTGGGCAGCAACACCTGCCTGGCCAAGGTGGATCTGAGCGGCAATGGCATGGAGGACATTGGAGCCAAGATGCTGTCTAAGGCCCTGCAGATAAACTCCTCACTCAGGTAAGGCCCATATTGGCACCCTCTGACCCCAAGCCCCAAGACTCACATATATGCATGCATACACCCCCTACTCGGATGGATGGTGTGTATCCCAGCTTTTAGAAGATACCTAGTCCCAGAACTCTGAGTCAGCCTTGGTATCCAGGAATGGAGGGAGGACTCCTGAGAAGATTGCTTCTCTGGACCCTAATGGGTACCTAGAGAGAGAGGTAACAAACTGGTACTTGCCCCCTCCTCAGAACTATCCTATGGGATCGGAACAATACATCTGCCCTGGGTTTCCTGGACATTGCAAGGGCGCTGGAGAGGTGAGTGGCCCAAGACGCTACCCTGATCTAAGCTCTTAGCCTCCCTGTGCCAGATCCAGGCATAAACTACCCTAGACACACCCTGGTCCCCTTGACCTACTTGCACAGAAATGTGAGAAAGAGTCAAGAGTCAGGGAAGAGAGAAATGATGTCAAGGGTGGGTTTTAGGGAACAGGGGCCTCCCCCACCCCATTCCCCGGCCCAGCTGTACTGCTGTGTCCCACAGTAACCACACACTGCGCTTCATGTCCTTCCCGGTGAGTGACATCTCCCAAGCCTACCGCACTGCCCCCGAGCGCACCGAGGACGTCTGGCAAAAGGTACAAGGTGGTGTTCCAGTCAGGGTGGAGCAGCAGAAACAGAGGGCAGCCCACTTCTCCAGCCCTGACCCTACCTACTCCGTTGTCCCCAGATCCAGTGGTGCCTGGTGAGGAACAACCACTCCCAGACGTGCCCCCAGGAGCAGGCATTCAGGCTGCAGCAGGGCCTCGTGACCAGCAGCGCCGAGCAAGTAAACGTTTCCCTCTGGGACACATGGAGCATGCATGGGGCACACAGACCACAGTGTGGTATGGTGGAGCACACAGGGTGGGGACACGAAGAGGCATCCCATGGCCCTCAAAACTGGAATGAGCATGTAGGGGAGCAGAAAGACAAGAAATACAAAATACTTGTAAGTAAATAACAGGTAGCCCTCAGAGGAGGAGTCCACAAAGTCTCTGGGAACTCACCTGCCCACGGACAGATAGCAGGCCACCCAGAGACATCATCACCACCACTACCCTCAGCACCAGCAGCTCAGCCCAAGGGGCCCTCCTGACACCCCTGCTGCTGTGCTCCAGATGCTGCAGAGGCTCTGTGGACGAGTACAAGAGGAGGTACGGGCCCTGAGGCTGTGCCCCTTGGAGCCCGTGCAGGATGAGCTTCTCTACGCTCGAGACCTCATCAAAGATGCCAAGAACTCCCGGGCGGTGAGCCCTCCACAACCCTCCCCGCCCCTGGCAGTGAAAGCCAACCATGCTAACCTAGGCAACCCAGACACTGCCTTATCCCTATCTTAGCCCCTGCAACGTAGTAAGCCTGATTCCAGCCTCTGAACCTGACTCCTTCCCTCCCCAGCTGTTTCCCAGCCTCTATGAACTGGGCCACGTGCTGGCCAATGATGGGCCTGTGCGGCAGAGGCTGGAGTCAGTAGCCAGTGAGGTATCCAAGGCCGTGGACAAGGAGCTACAGGCAAGTCCTGAGGGAGGGGCAAAGTAACGGGGGAGCCCAGTGTTGACCTGGGCCCTAAGCGAAGAGATGAGGTCAGAGCAGGGGCAGTACTGGAGAGAAAGAAGAAAATGAAGAGTTGAGGCCACCCATACTCCCCCTGTGTCAAGACGCCACAGTAATACGAAGCCCAGATTTTTTTTTCTGCTAGTTTCAACCTTGCACCCTCAGCTCTTCTCCTCTGTAGTTTGATCTTTGAACTAATCCCGTTGTCTGCGTGGAAGGGTGGAAGGAGCACTGCCAGAAGTGGGAAGCCTAGGTGCCCAAGGCTCTGACACTAACAGCTCTGTGACCTTAGGCAGGTCCCTCAGTCTCATTGCGGGAGCTGAAATGGATAAGCTAAAGTGCAGTACGGGTCCTGACACTGCCTTTCTGGGCTCTGGCCTCCTTTCCCCTCACCATAGGTGATCCTTGAGTCCATGGTCAGCCTAACGCAAGAATTGTGCCCTGTGGCTATGCGGGTGGCTGAAGGGCACAACAAGATGCTGAGCAACGTGGCAGAGCGAGTCACTGTGCCCCGGAACTTCATCCGAGGGGCGCTGCTGGAGCAAGCGGGACAGGACATTCAGAACAAGCTGGAGTGAGAAGCGGAGGACCTGGGGGTGGGGGGACTGGATTTGGCCCAGAGCACTTAGAGACTTGGGACCCATCAGCAATGAATAATAAATGGCAAATCTCCATTACGAGGGATAAATCTTTAACCAGTGCAACCTTGCTATTTAGGATCTGACTAGTCTTTGCCCTAGAAATCTAAGTGCTGAGCTGGGATTTAGAAGCCAAGATGGTGCACAGTCAGGTATATGCACATATTCTCACATTCACATACCAGGAATTGCCTCCTGGAAACAAACCACAACCTCCTCAGAGACACGGCAAAGAAATGTGATGCAGGTCAGGTGCGTGGGTCACCTCTCTGCTCCTAGTCTTCATCGCATCTAGAATTCTTTCACTGTGCCACCACTCACCAAAGCAAAGCAAATTAGTGTACACTACCTGCACAACAGCCAGGCTCAAGAAGGGCCCAGTTCGACTCTCACAGTAGCAGCCAGCAGGGTGGGCTCACCACCCAGATTTCCCCAGTGTTCCACGGCAGCTCCTGACCTGGAGTCTCCTTGTCCCTCCTGATGTCCCTGCTTGCCTCCACACACCAGGGCTGGGGAGATCAGTGAGTGGGATTGAACATGTGCTTGTGGAGTGTAGTGGACCTGAGGTGCCCCCTACGGCCATGTGCTGTGGCCCATGGAGAAGACTGGGGCGGAGACTCAGGCCAGGCAAGAGACAGCTGAGCAGTCCCACCTGTGCCCACAGTGAAGTGAAGCTCTCAGTTGTCACCTACCTGACCAACTCCATAGTAGATGAGATCCTACAGGAGCTGTACCACTCCCACAAGAGCCTGGTAAGTCTTCTGAACCAGGCCAGGCTCCTCTACCTCAAGACCCTGGGAAGTGGGCCGTTTCCCTGGGATTCTGTTGACACCTATTCTTCCCCAGGCCCGGCACCTGACCCAGCTAAGAACACTGTCAGATCCACCAGGAGGGCCAGGCCAAGGGCAGGATCTGTCCTCCCGAGGCCGAGGCCGGAACCATGACCATGAGGAGACCACAGATGATGAACTTGGGACCAACATCGTGAGCTCCCTGTGCCTCTCCTCCTACTTTCTCCTTAGCCTGGGTCCTGTCCTACACAGTAGCACTTCTTCCCATTCCTCTGAAATCTACTCTCCACCTGTGCCTGGCTAGCCTCTTGCCTTATCCCAATGCCAGTGAGAGGCAGAAAGGACCTAAAGAAAAGGCTACATGAGGAACAGAAGGCCCCATGTGAGGATTAGCACCTTCACTCATCCTTTGTCTCCATTTCTGCAGGACACCATGGCCATCAAAAAGCAAAAACGCTGCCGCAAGATTCGTCCTGTGTCTGCTTTCATCAGTGAGTCCCCGGCTGTGGCTGTAACGTCCTCCAGGCTTCCATCCTTTCCCCAGGCCCTCTTTCCCTTTCTTTTTTCTCCATCCTGCTTTCTTCATGTCCTTCCTGCTAGTCCCTCTAACAGTGCTGTGCCCACAGGTGGGAGCCCTCAGGACATGGAAAGCCAACTGGGGAGCCTGGGTATCCCCCCTGGCTGGTTCTCAGGACTTGGGAGCAGCCAGCCCACCGCTAGTGGCTCCTGGGAAGGTCTATCTGAGCTGCCCACGCACGGTTATAAACTGAGGCATCAAACACAAGGGAGGCCCCGGCCTCCTAGGACCACCCCACCAGGACCTGGTCGGCCCAGTGTAAGTCCCAAAGACTGCAAGAAGACCAGCTTTATTTAGCAATGCCAAAGCAAAGGGTTCTATCTTTAGGACCCAGAGGCCAAAGAGCCAGAGACCATAGCTTTGGTGGGTGAAGCAGGAACTCAGGCGAGCCATTAAACAATTAAGGAATTAGCCTGTTTGGATGAGATCTATACCTTGTTACAGATAAGAAATCTGACTAGCCAGGCATGGGGTACATACCTGTTGTCTCAGCTACTCAGGAAGCTGAGGCAGGAGAATAACAAACCCATGAGTTTTGAGACAAGCCTGAGCAACAGATATGGCAAGACCCTATTTCAAAAGGAAAAAGAGGGGCTGGAGGAATGGCTCAGAGGTTAAAGCACTTGCCTAGCAAGTGTGAAGTACCCGAGTTCGATTCTCCAGCACCACATAAGCTGGGCTGGTGGCTCACGTCTGTAATCCCAGCACTCGGGAGGCTGAGGCAGGAGGATTGCTGTGAGTCCAAGGCCTGGGATACAGAGCGAGACCCTGTCTCAAAAAAAAAAAAAGAAAAAGAAAAAGACAATGAAAAAGAATGAAAACTTTGCTAGGAATTGATAGAGCCAAGAGCCACCAAGTATAGGGGATGCCCCAGTGAACTGAAGGCTAGATTTCCATGGGCCTAATTTCAAATGGGGAAGACCTTGAGTGGAAGGGAGGCGGGCCTCTCTGACCCAGATGAAATATTCCCATGGGACTTTTCTCCCAGCAGGTACCTGGAACTCGTCAGGAGAATGGGATGGCCAGTCGCCTGGATGAGGGGCTAGAAGACTTCTTCAGCCGGAGGGTCATGGATGAAAGTTCCAGGTGTGCTGCCCAAAGACTTCCCTGTTTTCTGCAGGCCTCACAGCACTGGAAGGGCTTCTGTATCCTTCCAGCTCCCCTGGAAGTCTCCACCATCGCTCCCCCAAGCCAGTCTCTCTGGCACACTTCCACATCACCACCCTTCCCTGCCTTCTCTTGGCTCCATGGCCTCTGCTTCTGCTCAGTATGACTGACTTGTGGGGTGGCATAAACCACCAGAGCTGGAGGGGCTGGTGTGACAGGGAGGATGATAGGCCCCTGAAGGAGTACCCCTTGGTTGGTACAAAGCCTGAGAACAATGCTTCCTGTCAAATGCTTATTTAAATCAAACCTATTTTTTTTTCTTTGAAAAACTTAGTCTAAATTAAGATTATCACAGACACTTCAGGGTCTGTTCAGGGGGAGCTGGGTCACTTGGGGAGGCTGTGAGGATTTGGAGGAAGGGTTGAGAGAATAGCTGACTTTAGAGAAGCAGGTTGCTAGACGTTTATGATAGGGAGGGTGAGAGTGCCACTCTGGGCTCTGCACCTGGGGTCGTCACTAAGTCACCCCAACTCTGCCCAGCTACCCCCGGACTCTGAGGACAGCGCGGCCAGGCCTCTCAGAACCACCACTGCCTCCACTCCAGAAGAAGAGGCGCAGAGGACTGTTTCATTTTCGCCGTCCCCGGAGCTTCAAGGGGGACAGAGGGCCAGGGTCCCCCACAGCTGGACTCCTCCTCCCTCCACCCCCGCCCCCACCCCCAACTCAGGAGAGCCCTCCCAGCCCAGACCCCCCAAGCCTTGGCAATAACTCTTCCCCTTGCTGGAGCCCAGAAGAGGAGAACAGCCTCCTGCCTGGATTTGGGGGTGGCAGGGGGCCTTCCTTCCGTAGGAAGGTGGTAAGTGAAGGAAGGAATGCTGTGTCCTCCCCTTCGCCAGTCTGAGGTTTAGCTCAAACCTGGCCATACTCCCACCTTAATGAGAAAATGCCAGTCCTCCAAGGTCTGGGCAGTACCTCTCCAGGGCTGGGGGCTTAGTGGGACAGAGGATCTCCCTACAGTTTCCCTTCTACCTGTGAAGCCCTTCTTCACCAGGAACTGCTTGTAAACAGGAGGCCTTGTTCCAGGGCACCGAGGGATCGGAGACAGGGGAGGGGGGCCAAGCTCCTGGGACAGCACAGCCACAACCAGTACGTGGCGTTGCCCTTCCTGGGTTGGGAAGAGCCAAGGGTTGGAGCTTCGATGGGAAACAAGAGGTGAGGGGAGCTTGGGACAGAACGCTGAGGGTCTTCTGAGTCTCTGCCCGCTCCCTCCCCCTTCCTGCCCTCTCATCCTTGGTGGCTCACTGGAAGAAGCAGGAGCTTTGGCCTTAGAACTTACTGGCTGCAGTGCTGGCCAGTGGAATCCAGGACTGGTTGCCTAACTTTGTGGAGTTTGTTCAATGGATGAGGTGTCGTAAAAATACTTAACCTCCAGCTCTCTGGTCCCCGTAACTTGGTGACTTGATTACAACCTCCATGACTGATTTTTACCTTACTTGGTGCCACCTGAATTATTATTTACATAATTTTTACTTAAATCAACTCACCTTTTTATCTTAGTCTAACCCTAAGCATTGTCATCTTTAAAATCATGGGCTTTTTGTACAAGTCATTTTTTTCAACTCCACATACAATAAACATCTAAGATAACAGTATGTTCCTCTGTGTAAGCCATTTGTCATCCCCTTAGAGTGATAGGAGTGCCACTCTTAGGGAAGCATGGCCCAAATACCGAGGAACCAGTGACATGAGATATTAAAGTAGAAGCCCTTTGCCAGCTGTCAACCCCCAATGGCAGGAGCCATCCTCACACCCTGACTCAACTTGGCTTGCAGGTTACAGGCCCTGACCTGGAGGACAGCACCCAGGCTTGGCAGAAACGGCGCTCTTCAGATGATGCAGGTGAGAATGGACCCTCACTCCCTTCCTTTTACCCCTCCCTCAGGGATCTCTCCTAATTTGCCTTTGCCCTCTCCCCTTTCCCCTGCTACAACCCTCCCTCCACTAGGTCCTGGAGCCTGGAAGCCCCCACCACCACCCCAAAGCACCAAGCCCAGCTTCAGTGCCATGCGCCGAGCAGAGGCCACGTGGCACATAGGTATGAAAAGCCCTTTCCTGGGCAGCAGTCTTGAAGGCCCCAGGTGTATCCAAACAAATAGAAGTCATAGCCCAGACTCTGTGTAATTTATGACCTAGGTGGGTGAGGCAGTGAGAAGTCAACACAGTGACAACGTTTCAGGATATGTGCAAAGTTTCACCCAAAGGAGATCAACAACCCAAACCAAAGAAAGATTATACAGAAGTGGCTTTGCTGTCCCGCCTCATTCTGTCCTGGCCCCTCACTGCTCCACTGTACAGAACCAGGCTGACCTGAGCTTAGCCACGTCTATGCACCTGCCCCATCCTCCCAGCCAACTCAGCACTGGAACGTCGTTGCTAATTCCCCATCCCTCGTGTAGGCTGGGCAGAGCACCCAAAGCAGGGATGCATCGCTCACTTAGTCACACGCTTCCCAGCACACGCCTCACGGAGATGCTTATAAACACCTCCAGGTGTTCTAACTCCAGCTCATATTACTTAAAGCCATGGGGACTGGTGGGGGTTGGGAGGGAGCGTGACAGGGCACCTCTCCTCAAGGTTCTCATGTGAATCAGGCTGGCAGGCAGTTCTGGGAGTGCCGGGCTGCAGCCTTGGCAGGGCCCTGGGCACTGCAGGCTTGGATGGGCAGCCATGTCTGGCTCTGTGTCTGCTGTAGCAGGAAAGGGCCCAGGTGCCCATTTCAGAGGGGCACCAGGCCAGAACCCTCCAGATGTGATGACCTCAGGGATCTAGGACTAAGGAAATGTGGTAGTAGAGTGGGACATTGAAGGCAGAGATTGGAGCAAGCGGGCCTGGGAAAGGAAAGTGCTGGCCTGTGGATGCCATGGGAGAAGGAGACCAAGGAGGGCTCCGCCAGAATGGCTTTTCCTATGGCTTCTCTTGCTTCCTGTCCCCCAGCTGAGGAAAGTGCCCCCAGCCACAGCTGCCAGAGCCCCAGCCCAGCTTCCCAAGATGGGGAGGAGGAGAAGGAGGGGACCTTCTTCCCAGAGAGGACCATTCCAGCTAGGAATGCCAAGGTGAGGGCCAGAAAATTTTGTGGGGAGGGTGCGTCGATGGTGCAGAGACTGAGCCAGCATCTTCCTTTGTCTATCAGTTGCAGGACCCTCCTTTAGTTCCACGGCCCCCCAAGCCAGTGGCTGGTCCCAGGGGCCGCAGGCCCCCCCAGGTGCCAGGGAGCAGGGAGGAAACTGAGGCTGGAGGTACAGCCCCAGGCGTCACCAAACCCCGGCTGAGGCTAGGCTCACAGCAAGACCAAGAGGATCCTGAAGTCCAAGGTCTGCCATCCTGGCTGAATGGGCGGAGGGGGGAATCCTGGGACTTGACCGTCCGTGCCAGGTCCCTTTCCAAGGCATTGAGTAAGAGGCAACTAGGAGTTATGGGCTGGGTGAGCAGGCCATCCTGTGAGGCTGCTGTCAATGTTATTTCAGGGCCCCCTGACCCAGGCCGCCGTACTGCTCCCCTGAAGCCCAAGAGGACACGGCGGGCACAGTCCTGCGACAAGTTGGAGCCCGATAGAAGAAGGCCCCCTGACTCCGCAGGTGATGAGGGGGCAGGTCCCCCTTCTCGCCCACCTGTCGACCTGTTGAACACGGCACCCCCTCACGCCCCAACACAGGGTGGTTGGCTCTCCCTGCCCAGGAAACAGGGTTCCCTGGATTTGTCCCCAGCAGGAACCAGCGAGCCAGGAACAGACTGACAGCCGCTGCAACACCCTCCCCAGCCTTCCTCTCGACATGTGCCTCATAAGGACTCAGACCCCCACCCACCCCTGCTCTCCCAAATCTCCCACTAGTCCCTGTCCTACAGAGACAGGACACAGGGCCAGACTTAGGGGAGCAGGAGGCGGGGGACCATAAGGGGGGAGCAGCCTGGAGAGAGGGAGGCTCTCAGTGCCTGCCTCCAGGCCTTGCTTTGCAGAGAGCTTTGGGGTGGGGGCCTGTCTCCTCCCCTGGGAGGGTAGATCTCTGTCCCTCTATCCCCAGGGGCTTCTCCCCACTTGTATAGAATAAAAAAACCAAAATCACTGTCTGCCTGGAGTCTTCGATGTCTTCTCCATTCACTTCCCTATTCCCAACCTTCTGTTCCTTTCCCACAAGCCCCAGGGGCTTGGCTACAGTGGGGGAAAGTGAAGAACACCCCACAGGGTGGGGCTGAGGCTCTGAGAGGAGAAGGAAGAACAGAGAGATCTGCTGATGGAAAGGGGCTGACGAGTTCCCAGGGAGGGGTGCAGGGTCAGGGCCGTAGAAGGGTCCCAAATGAAAGAGTATAAGTCTGGCTTTGGGAATTAGAGTGGAATTGGAAGACCTAGTAGACCAAGAAAGAACTGGGGAGCAGTGTGTGTACATGAATTCATGCACATGCTCACTAATGGTATTATATGTTGTCTATAGTCATATGACCCTGAACATGCCAGATCATGTCTGATCTCAGAGCCCAAACAAGGCCTGGCCTCTTTGGTACTTGGATAGTATTACATGTCTTTGTAATCCAACATGGCACTTCCTGTGTCATGTGTCCTGTGGACACAGTAGTCAAAAATCAGCTCACTCTGAAGGTACTATGCTTAATCCCCAATACCTCAAAAAATAATAATAAAATAATAAGTAATCTTGGGCTAAGGACATAGCTCAGTGGTTGAAGTGCTTGCCTAGAATGCACAAGGTCCCATAGCCAGGCGTGATGGTACACTCCTGTAATCCCAGCACATGGCATCGGAGAGGCTGAAGCAGGAGGATTGCCATGAATTCATGAATATGAGACCAGCCTTGGCTACAAAGTGAGACCTTGCCTCAAAAAAAAAAAAAAATCAACAGGAGAATGGCACATAGGTGAATAGAAGTCTCTATACAATGAGAAGATCAAAAATTAATCACTTCATTCGGGGTGCTAACAAATAGTACCTTGGCACTGAAGACCCCCTCAGAGCCTCTTCCTCTGTGATGCCTTCCAGTCATCCAAGTTGAATCTTCTCTCACTTTACCCCCACTGCCTTCTGAGCAGGGCCATAATTTTGCATCTGTCATATGTAATTCCAATGTATATTGACCTATGTTCTATGCACATGTTTCTCTGTGTTCCATACACCTCTGCCTCTCTCAGAGGCAAGGGACCGTGTCTTAATGATCTGTGTATCCCCAGTGCCTGGTACAATGGCTGGCACACAGGAGATGATTAGCAAATGGTCACTACCTTAATAAATGAGCACCTTAAGGGATGGAGAGTAAAGGTGTCCAGTGAATATATTTGTATTCTCATCCCAGATCACCATGTGCCCAAATGCCTTCACGTGGCTTATAGCTCCCCAGGCAATTGCTCACTTTCCTTGGTCTCATTAAGAATGACTAATGTCTTGTTCCCTTAAGATCTGTGCAAGGCACTGCCCCTCCCACAGGATGCGGCCATATGGGTTGAATCTCAAAGAATGGGGGTTGGTGGATACATTGTGACACCAGGAAGGTCCCTTGGGAATGGCTCCTTGGGCACATACCTCCACTCGGGGACTTTGTGGCTAGAATAAAGCCTGTGTGTCTTAAGCAATCACATCCATTTCCTGTATCTCTTTTTGTAAATGTGGTAAATGTGGCTAGGAAACGGGACATCATTCTGTAAGCCATGAGCTCAGCATCGTACAGGAAGGTTTTTAAGGAGTACATGAAAATTCACATCCTGTTGCATTCTCGGTCATACTGTGTGTGAGTGAGTGTGTGTGTGTGTGTGTGTGTGTGTGTGTGTGTGTGGTAGGTACGTTCCGGTTGTCTTTTATATGTGACTGCAAATATCCTTAACAAGGCTAATACTGCTGAAAGTGTTGTGAGGCTTGTTGCGTTTTTCGCTGTGTGTCAGTGGGGCTGGAACTCTCAGGGTGAGTTTACACACTGGCGCCTGTGTGTGTCAAGATATGTGTGAGCCTGTGAGTCGTGGGTGCGTGTGTCGCCATCATTCCTCTGTGTGGATGTGTGTGTGCATGCATCACTGCAAGTGTGTGTCTCTGTGATGCTGGGTGTGGGTGTGGTGTGAAGGGGGAGATGTGTGTCACTGTGTCTGTGGGGGTCCTGTCTCAGAGCCACCCTTAGCCCGCCCTCCTCCCCCAGTTCTGTGGCTCCCTCCCCGGCAGTGGCCCTGCCCCTCCCCTCTTCTCCCTCCCTACCGTCTGTGCGGGGGGGGGGGGGGAGCTGGTGCTGCGGCCCCCCCACCCTTCCCCATCCAAGCCCCATAAATAGCAGCAGAGCCGGAGCGGAGCCGGCGCCAGCGGCTGGAGCAGCAAGGAGTCAGGGCCAGGGCCGGAGCCGGAGAAAGGAGCCCCCGACTGAGAGCCCAGGTGAGCCCACCCTTCCACCCCAGCCCAGACCCAGGCTGGCCCAGCCTGGCCCTGTCTCCGTAACAACATCTCCGCTAGCCTCCAGAGAGGTCCCCAGGACTGCCCAATCCCCTCACCACCCATGCCCCTGCCTACCTCAAGGGACTCACAGAAACTGGGAGACTCCTGGCTACAAGGCAGACAGCCCCAGCCCAGACCCTCCCTCACATATCGAGAAAGACACACATTGTGGAGGAGGTGGGTACCCAGCCAAGAGACAGTCCCCATTCGGAGGGAGGTAGGAAACTGTCACACCCTCCTGAAGATGGACACACGACAGAGGGGAACAGACACAGAGGGTGGAGCATCCAGACACACGGACACACACTTGCCCGGGGACGCGCGGCACGGAATCAGAGAGCCTCATCCTGAGATCTGGGCACACAGAGCTGGATGGACTGGCCGGCCATGAACTTGGGCCAGCAGCCCCTGCCCGCTGCTGCCTGAGGCTTGGTAGAACCACCGGGGGAGGGTGGTGCGCATGCATCCCACGGACAGCACGGAGGGGGCTGCAGCTCCCCTAAACCCTGTCGCTAAGAGACAGTGCCAGTGCTGCCAAGAAGTGTGAGAGCAGGGGAGGTGGGGAGAGAGGCAAGGCTCGCCACAGTGAGAGCCCCTGCAGGAGCCTGAAGGAGCTTGTAGCGGAGCCCGGGTCCCGACCCTAACTGCCTAGCCCGCTACCCTCACTTCCCCTCAGCCAGCCAGATGTGACTAGGGGTAGCAGGGAAGGACAGGAACACCTCAGCCTGGCACCCCGAAACCTGTCTCCTCCCACCCACTGCAGACTCTGTTCCCCAGACACGTCCTCTTCAGACCTCCAGGTGCCTCTCCACCCCGTCCCACCCACCCCCTTGCCCCAGTTCAGCTCCCTTATGCCAGGACTGAGTGCAGTGCTGGCTCCAACACCAGCCGGGAAACAGCAGAAGATGCTGAGACAGCAGAAAGCGCGGATCGATCATTGGCCTAGGAGCCAAGACTGCCAGGAACCCTGCTTGCACCCCAGCCCTCCTGCCCCATCCAGCCCATCCATGCACACTTAGGTGGGTAGGACTGAGAGATGCACGGGCTCCAGGGCAGGAGAAAGACTTTGGTCCTCTGCTCTCCTCTGCTCGGAGCTCTGGGGAAGCCCAGCAGCACAGGGGAAGCAGGAATGCCATGAGATCCCAGGGCTCTGGAAAGAGGGCAAGGTGGTAGGGCCCAGGGCCACCAGAGCACAAATCCCTTCCCCGGGCTCTCTTTCTAGTTCCAAGCCATTTGCTTTGTCCTGACAGTGACATGTCAGACCCTGAGATGGGATGGGTGCCTGAGCCCCCAGCTATGACGCTGGGGGCTTCCCGGGTGGAGCTACGGGTCTCCTGCCATGGCCTATTGGACAGAGACACACTCACCAAGCCCCACCCCTGCGTACTGCTCAAGCTGCACTCTGATGAGCAGTGGGTAGAGGTAAGAGCAGCTTGGGTTTTCCCTTACCCAACCTCCTGGGTTCAGCCTTGGAAGGAGGGAGAGTGGGTAGGAGAATGTGAGCACCCTAGGGATCTTTCCTAGGGCACGTGAGTAATCTTGGAGACAAGCACGCCACCGTTACCAATCCAACCCATTTTACAGTTGAAAGCTCACAGAGTCCCAAAGGGTCTTGAGATTGTTCCAGACACAGAGAGATAGCTCTCGAAGGCCTATGGGTGCCCCCAGAGGGCTGAGGGTCCCATGGACTGGCAGCAACCTGAGCTCAGGAATTAGCCTAGGAAGAGAACTAGTTGTCAGGGAAATGGGGGCAAGCCAGGGCAAGGAAAGCCGCCTCCGCTCCCAGAAGGTCCTCATCCTTCTGCCACAGGTGGAGCGCACGGAGGTCCTTCGCTCCTGTTCCAGCCCTGTCTTTTCCCGGGTCCTGGCCCTGGAGTACTTTTTTGAAGAGAAGCAGCCCTTGCAATTCCATGTGTTTGATGCTGAGGACGGAGCCACCAGCCCCCGCAATGACAACTTCCTTGGCTCTACAGAGTGTACATTGGGTCAGGTCTGCATTTCGCCTTACCCTACCCAACCCTCATTATCTTCAGCCTCTAGAAGCCAGAGTAAGAAAGAACATGAGCTCTTGAGATTATTAATTCTGGGATTGGATCCCATTAGTGCCATTCCCTAGCTGTGCAGCCTCAGGCAAGATACTTAACTCTCTGAGTCTAGGAATTTCCATCTAAAAACTGTTGGGGAGGGGCAGATTATTGTGCCTCTTTGTGTGTGTGTGTGTGTGTGTGTGTGTGTGTGTGTGTGTGTGTGTGTGATGCTGGGACTGAGGTCACAGCTTCATGTGTGCTCAGTAGGCATTCTACTACTGAATTATAGCCATAGCACCTGTGCCTTCCTCTTAAGGCTACTGTAGAAATTGAGTCCACCCCTAGCCCAATCAAGAGCCAACCCTTGGGGACATTCTGAGGGTACTTATTCTTTTGGCATCTCATATCCTGGCCAGAGCAGGTGGGAATGTTACAGCTGGGTCTCCCTCCATCTCTCTCCCCAGATTGTGTCACAAACCAAGGTCACTAAGCCATTACTGCTGAAGAATGGGAAGACTGCGGGCAAGTCCACTATCACGGTAGGCAAGGTCACCTGTGCTCACACTTGGGCCAGGCATTTAATGCCCCTGCATGGATATTCGTGGAGACACCATACCCAGGACCACACCAGCTATGAGGAGGAGATGGGGCAACCCTCGTGGTTGAAGAAGATGAATTCTTCCACTTGTGTCCCCTTTGCAGATTGTGGCTGAGGAGGTATCTGGTACCAATGATTATGTACAACTTACCTTCAGAGCTCACAAGCTGGACAACAAGGTTGGAACCCCTGAATCCAGGTCCCATGTCCTCTGTTAAACAGCTTTAAGCCTCCTACTGGAGACAGACACAAGGAAGCCAGTCCTGCTCCCTTCTCGGTGTTAGCCGCCTCCCAACCCTCCTTGAAGACCTCACCAGGCTCATGGGCCCTCTCCCTTGCCTCCTCAGGATCTGTTCAGCAAGTCTGACCCTTTTATGGAAATCTATAAGACCAACGGGGATCAGAGTGATCAGCTGGTCTGGAGGACCGAGGTTGGTACCTGGGGCTGTGGGGAGGGGGAAGGGAAAGCAGAGTAGTAGACAGGAATTGACCAGCTCCCTGCGCCTCTCCCAGGTGGTTAAAAACAACCTGAACCCCAGCTGGGAGCCATTCCGCCTGTCTCTGCACTCCCTATGCAGCTGTGACATCCAACGGCCTCTCAAGGTGAAGCCCCAGCCAAGCAAGCACAGCCTACTTGGAGACTCCAGGCTGCACTCCGAGACCTTCCTCCCTCTCCCTGTGTTGATAAGCTCTTCTCCACTTTTCACTGGGGAATAGTTCAGAGCTCGATGTTAAGTTTCCAATATGTGCGCCTTTTATCAGAGGCCAAAATCCCTGCCAGATTGCCCCAAGAAAAAAGTTCAGCCGGTAGCCTCTCGGGGTAGGTTAAGGGCATCTGTAGGGACCTATAGACTATAAGGCCTCTATTACTCTGAGTCCCCCCACAACCCAAACTACAAACCATTGCCAAGCATCCCTCGCCCTGACCCAACCTCTCCCCTCTCTTCTCAGTTTCTAGTGTATGACTATGACTCCAGTGGGAAGCATGACTTCATTGGCGAGTTCACCAGCACCTTCCAGGAGATGCAGGAGGGGACAGCAAACCCTGGGCAGGAGGTGCCCACACCCAGAATCCCACTAGATCCCTGGGAAATGCTGAGGGTGATATTGAAAAGTCCTTTGTAGGTGACAGGAATTGGAGAGGGTGGAAAGTGACCAGGCTCAGGCAAGGGACAGAGCCATGGGATCTGGGAGCAAGAGAAGACATTTGACAGACTTGTGACGCTGTACTTGTGGGGTTTGGGGGGGGGGGTCTAGATGCAGTGGGATTGCATCAACCCCAAGTATCGGGACAAGAAGAAGAATTACAAGAGCTCGGGGACAGTAGTGCTGGCCCAGTGTACAGTAAGCCCCAGTTATTGCCTTAAGTCCTGCCCTGACCCCTACCACACTCTCACATTAATCCCTTCCCTTGACTCAAAGACCAATTTCTCTACTGGGAAATGGGAACCTTTGCTCTGCCCTTCCCTCAGATGCAACCTCAAAAAATTCCAGCCCATCCACTTTTCCACAGAAGGCGAAGCTACCTAAGCTTCCTCTTGAAAGGACCATCCTATCCCCCACCATCTCTACCCCTTCCACTAGGTGGAGAAGGTGCACACCTTCCTGGACTACATCATGGGTGGCTGCCAGATCAGCTTCACGGTAAAAGCCCAGGGGATGGGAGCAAAAGCAAGAGGGAGGGGCTAAGTCCATACTGAACTGAAAGAGCCGAGAATCCCACTGACCCTACTTGAACTTTTCATGTGCCTCAGCATTGCCAGCTCGTACTCTATACCCCAATCCACAGTGAAGCTTCCGGGGGACTCCCCAGGAGTATCTCAATCCTCCCTACAGTTCCTAGCCTGGGCCCAGCCTCTCTGTTCTCTCTTACAGCAGCAGCATGAGCTTGTCCTCACGCTCACCCTTACCTTCACCCTCACCCCCACCAGGTGGCCATTGACTTCACAGCATCCAATGGGGACCCAAGGAGCAGCCAGTCCCTACACTGCCTCAGCCCCCGCCAGCCCAACCACTACTTGCAGGCTCTCCGTGCAGTAGGAGGCATCTGCCAGGACTATGACAGGTACGGGACAGTGGCGAGGGTTAGGAGGAAAGGCCTGGCCAGGTGACCCCATAGCTTTTTCTTTTTTTCCAGTGATAAGCGGTTCCCAGCTTTTGGCTTTGGGGCTCGAATCCCTCCCAACTTCGAGGTAGGCGAGGTCCAAGAGGAGACAGTGGGAGTCAGGTGGGGAAGACAGTCAGCCCCTCACTGTTCTCACCTTACCCCTCAAGGTGTCCCATGACTTTGCTATCAACTTTGACCCTGAAAACCCTGAATGTGAAGGTAAGCGGGAAGACCACCAGCCCACCTCCCCATCTGGTCATCCCATCTGAGAGCGCAGATTCTATTCCCTTGGACCCAGCTCCCTGTCCCTTCCATCCACCCAAGGCCCATTCTCATTTGGTAAGACTTCCAACCCTATGGCCCACCGCCTGCCTGTCCGATTCCCAGCCCCTGGGATCGTCCAGTTCTAGTGAGGAGCTTATGGCTGGCAGCCCAAGGTGGAAACCACTTCCTTTCCTTAAGAAGTGTTAAAAAGCCCACCCCATCCCTGCCTTCCCCCGCCCCAACCCACCCCCGAGCAGATCTCTGGCAGCTTCACTTCTCTTTGCCAACAGAGATTTCAGGAGTCATCGCCTCCTACCGTCGTTGCTTGCCCCAAATCCAGCTCTACGGCCCCACCAACGTAGCCCCCATCATCAATCGTGTGGCTGGACCGGCCCAGCGGGAGCAGAGCACTGGCCAAGCCACGGTAGGGGGACAAAGCGGACAACCAGGCCCAGCCTTGTGTGTCCCCAGGGGAGGCCTGGGCTCAGCACAGGGGTCAACGGAGGTGACCCTTCCTCCCCCTCTCTCTGCCCTCAGAAGTACTCAGTGCTGCTGGTGCTCACGGATGGCGTGGTGAGCGACATGGCTGAGACCCGCACCGCCATCGTGCGCGCCTCCCGCCTGCCCATGTCCATCATCATCGTGGGTGTGGGCAATGCCGACTTCTCTGACATGCGGCTGCTGGACGGGGACGACGGCCCTTTGCGCTGCCCCCGAGGGGTGCCCGCGGCCCGAGACATTGTCCAGTTCGTGCCCTTTCGGGATTTCAAAGATGTGAGTGCCGCTCCCAGGAGGACTCCTCAGGTTCTCACGCTCCTAATTTAACCTTTATCCCTCCTGGCTTGGAGGCCTCTGAAGGGCGCTGGAGCCCAGCTGGCCATGCGAGGGCAGCCCCTACTTCCTTATCCGACCCCTCCCCTTGCCCTCCCTCCCCTAATCTCTTCTCCACCCCCACCCTTAGGCTGCCCCCTCCGCTCTCGCTAAGTGTGTCCTGGCTGAAGTGCCCAGGCAGGTGGTGGAGTACTACGCCAGCCAGGGAATCAGCCCCGGGGCTCCCAGGCCCTTCACACCAGCCACAACCCCCAGCCCCAGCCCTTGACTGCTTTGCACCAGAAGGATGGCACTCCCTCAGCCTCTCGGTGAGTCCTGAGGGCTCAAAGGGGTGAACACCAAAGAAATGCGATATGGGACTTCTGAGAAGCCCACCGTGACTGTGTGTACTGGAGAGGAAGGTGTTTATGACTATCCTACCCCTCCCAGGTGCCTGTTCTGACCTTTCCGATTCCAGTGGCCAGTACCTCTGACTCTCGGACCAGCTGTGACCCCTGGGTCCTGGAAGTGAATGGTAGGCCCTGCCCCATCTCTGCAAGCTGTGTACCCCTCAACTTGTGGCCCCTCAGTGACTTCCTACAGTGATCTTTCTTGCCATTAATAAAGGGAACCACCCCTAGCACTTCAGCCTCTACATGCCTCAGAGGCCCACTGGGTAACCTGCAGCACCTATGCGCACCGCAGGACAACTTTAATTTAGCTCACAATCTGAACCAGAGCTCTCCAGGGGTCTACTGTCTCTGCATGGAGTCTTACCCAACTATATGCTAGTGGGGGTCTAAGGAGCCCCTATGCCCAGGGGGTCCAGGCTCCATGGAGGTTAATTACAGGAGGTACAGGAAGTAATAAGGGGCTGTCAAGGGGGTAGGCTGATGCTCTCTTTCAGCTGTCTCCAGAGAAGTCCCACTGAGTTCCCCAAGGGGCTGAACCCCTGCCCCCACACAGCTGTGGGGCGGGCCAAGAAGGGGTGTTGGGGAGGGGACCGAAGGAAGGCAGCAGGTCTCTTAGTGAATTAGGAACACAGAAAAGCACCTAAGATCTACACAGCCTAATTTTCCTGAGGGTGTGAATGTGTGGCCTCAGTGGTCCAGGAAGTCCAGCTGCATAATTCAGCTTAAATGCATGCATTCTCACGAGATAAATACAATTATTTTTCCCATTTTTTTTTCAACAAAGCAAGGCTTGATTTTCAACTTACCCTCGGTCAGAGAAGAACTAGTAGACCTGGAACTTGAGCACAGGCCTATCTAGTCAAAGCACCCATACTTTTCATCACTATGGTGTACAACCTTTCTTTGAGGTCTAGTCACCAGGTGGATCATCTTGAGACCCAGGTGTGTACAGATGGGGCCTAGCTGTATGCACAGGCGTCTGTGGATGGGTCTCTGCCCTAATGTTCATGTAGATAACAAAGGTTTGTAAGAGAATTGGTGGGTCAGGATTAGAGCTCTAGAGAACAGGCAAAGGACACAGGGGAAATTCTGAAGGGAAGAACTGCTGAGCTCCTTCCCAGAAGGACCCTCTCTGCCCCAACCCCTCCCTTCAACAGTAAGGGCAGAAGAGCAGGAAGGAGGAGAGGCTAAAGATGCCGTGAGCCCTCAGAAAAGAAATCCAGAGCCAGAAAGGATGGGCGTTGGCCAAAGTGGGGGAGGGAGAAAACAGAGAAACCCCAAGGTGGAGAGAGGAGAGGACTCCTGTTGCAGGTTCCCACGTGGAGGAGGGATAAGCTGGACTGGGGAAGGGGGAGGAGGGAGCAAGAACTGCGATGGGAAGAGGAGCGACAGCTGGGGAGGAGGTGGATGGAGGGGGCAGAAAGGAAGAGAGGCATATGGGAGCAGCTTCTCCCACACCCACCACCTCTCCCATGTATCATGTCCCCTAGAGGACAGATGACAGCGGCTAGTGAGGTGGCTGCTCCCGGCTCAAAGCCTGTGCTTTGCCCACCTGTCCTGCCTTACACTGCTGAACTGGAGGGCTGTGTTGCCGTGGCAACAGTGAGACCTTGAGGATGGCCACAGGCAGGTTTTGCAGCTGCTCCTAGGTTCAGTGGTGGTGGTGGGAGGGAGAGGCTCCACCTGGACCAATCCCCACCCTCCCGCCACCCCTTCTTCCTGGGTCCTCCAGACTGAGAGTGCTTCACCCAGCTGCAACACCCTCTCTCTTCCCTACACACAAGGAAACAGCCTAAGCAGGGATAAAGAACAAACACTTTCTAAATTGCAAGAACATGTAGCCAATAGCATTAGAGATAAGTCTGGATTTCAAATTTAATTCACAAAAGCTTGCTCCTTGTCCTCCTGAGAAGTCTCACCTCAGAGAGGAAGGAGGCAGCAGGGGCACACTCTGCGGGTCTGGGGACCACGGCAGCCTGAAGGAGACTGCAGGGGCCCCGGTGTGCGTGGTCCCAGGGAGGCCATGCTGCCCCACCCGGGCTGCTCACACACTGCCAGGCCTGTGACCAAGAACTGGAGCAGGACAGGGAACCCCTGTGGCGAGGGTGTCTTGGGGGCTTCTTGGGGAGACCCTTGGAACTCACTGGCTGGGAGGTGCCCGGACTGAAAAGGTGTCGGAAGTCATCCAGTCCAAATAAGGCTTAGATGAAGTCACTGAGGGCCAGGGAGCAATTGATTTGCCCAAGGTGACAGAAGGATCCTGTGACAGAAGGATCCTGTGGCAGACGGATCTGGGCCTGGCGCCAAGGGCGGTTTCCCAGCTGAAACCAACCCACTTCCAGGGCTCCCTCTCAGGCTTGTCCTGTTTGGGGCGCTGAAGGCCACCTCCTTGGGCAGGGACGGGGCTTCATGGGAGGAGTTCCTAATCTGTCCTGCTGTTGAGAACTGAAATCTTGAAAAGGCAGTAGTCCTAAAGTGGGGAGATTACAAGCCTTGGAGTGAAAACACAACCTCATTGCTAATCACAGCCTTAACGCACTACAAGTTGAAAACCTCCAATTAAGAACTACACCGAGGGAGGAGCTGCGGCGCCGCCCGTCCCCTTCATCACCGCGCTAGCAGCCGGCCACGTGGCCCTCGGGGCCTGCGGGGCCCTAGCCCCCGCAGCGTGTCAGCGCGTCGTGTGGTCTGGGTTCGCGCACAGCCTGCTTGAGGGGCGGCGGCCCTCTCCCAGAAAATGACCAGCGTCTCGAGATGACAGGAAGTTTGGGGGTTTCTGTGCGCTCACACGAGGAGCGGGCGGGGCCACGGGTGCCGATGGCGCGAGCGGTGCGGCGACACCTGCGTCCGCACCCCGCGTCCCGCCCCCTGTGGCTCAGAGGAAGAGGTGGGTGTGGTCCCCGGGCCCCGAGCCGCCCCCGGAGGCCAGCCGGTCACAGCGAGCCTTGTAGAGGTCGCGCTCGCGAGCCAGGCGGGCCACCTCGGCCCGCAGCGCGTCCAGCTGCGCCGCCAGGCGCGCGCGGTCGGCCTCCAGCCCGCGCCGCTGCTGCAGCCGCTTGGAGCGGCAGGCCTGCGCGTAGCCGCGGTTCTTCAGCGTGCGGCGCCTTTGCTTCAGCCGCAGCGCCTCGTCGCGCCCGCAGCCCCGCAGCTGCCGGTTGAGCTCCCGCACAGACATGGACACCAAGGCCGCGTCCGAGAAGCGCTCGGCCAGCTGCGGAAGAAGGGGGCGGGGCACGCTCGCGGGGAAGGCTCCGCCCCTTGCCCGCCGCGAGGCGCGTCCTGGCCGGACCCCCGGCGCAGACCCCGCCCCCGACCTGGAAGCGCCCCGCCCCCGCCGGCTCGGGCGCGAAAGCCACGTCCCCGCCCACCCCGCCCAAGCGTCCGCTCGGGGTCGGGGCGCAGCGCCCAGACACAGCCCACCGCTGTCCCTGTCCTGAAGCCACAACCCTGTGACCCTCAGAGGATTTGGATTACATCCTAATGCCCGCAACACCCACGTTCGTGTCTGTAATTAATAGGATGAGGCTCAATCTTTCCTGAGCAGGCTGGGCGCTGGGGAAGCGGGCGCCTCGGAAAGGCCAGCCAGCCCTGTGCCATGACACCCCGCGCCTCAGTTTACCTTCCCGTAATCACGCTCTCCCCAACACGCTTTAGCTCTCAAACCTTCCCCTCTGGGCCCTCTTCTCGTCTTTCTCTTCTTTAGGATGCAGGCTACTCATTTCTCTACTCTTGGGGGTGCGGGGAATGTACTTATCTCTGATTTCTCTCAAGGGCTCCTCACGCCCTCGCCTCCCCCAGTCCATAACCCTCTCCGGACCTCTCTTGACCGCCTCCTGCTGGTCACTCACCTGTGCATGCTGGGTTGCCGTTTCCTCTGGGCTCCCCGGGTAGTAGCTGTGGGACCCCTCCACAGGAACCGGGCCCTGATTTTGCAGCAGCTCCACCGCCTCATCAGGGCTCAGCCCCAGGGCCTCCCCGGTCCCCAACTGCTGCTGTAGGGTGGCCAGCCAGTACAGCTCTTCCAGGCCTGGCCGGGTGCCTTCGGCGGCTCCCACCACGCCCGGCTCACTGAAGGTGGGCGAAGGAGGCACTGAGCTGTAAGGTGTGGAGCCCAGGGAGGCTGTGGAGGGGCCAGACCGTCCCTCAGAGGGCTCCCGCTTCACCTCAAACTTCATCAGGTCAAAGTCATTGACATATTCCATGGCCAGAGGGCTGGGGGGCAGCGCCATTTTGCAGCTGGCCTGGGAGTGGTGCACCTGCAAGAAAGAGGAAAGGTCTGGAGCAATGGAGGCTGCCTATCGTCCCTTCACCAAATGCCTCCGACTCCAAAGCCCCAGTGCCCTGAAGCTAGCGTTCCGGGAAGTCAGAGTTCCTCCAGTTGCCTGGAGGCCAGGGGCAACCTTTCGGGTAGCAAGAGCTCCTGACAAGAGACAAGAACACGAAGGCCCCACTGGTGTTTCTGGAATCTACAAAAACAAGATCAACATAGCAGTGCCCAGAACCCTAGTGCTGAGACATGCTGAGGAGCTGACATCTCAAGAGGCGCCATTCCATTTACAACAATTAAAAAACTGTGCTTAATTAACTGTGACTGAGTGTGTGTAGACTTTGGACAGAGGGAAGCCATTTATGCTGTGGATTTTAAGACGTAAGGATACTGTGATGTTGCATCTGTTTCTCAAAGCACTTAGGGAAGAGCCCTGCACATAGGAGACACTCAGTGCACACCTGTTCTAATCCCTAATCACTCGATGAATTCCTTTTTCAGGAGCAAGAGACTTTTTAAGCAAGATCCAAAACCAGCTCAAAAAAGATTGGGACTAAATGGCTACCATTTGTCCTCTGGGCCAGTCTCTCCAAGGAACTCACTACGTTTAATTTTTCTCCTTTAATGTAGAACGTGCTGTATTATTAAACCTAAGCAGATCACTCTCATCTTGTAGACCCACCTCCCTTTTGTTCAAATGAGGGCAGCTAGACTTTGTAACATCTCCCAAAGAGTTTTCACAAAATAAATTCTGAAAAGCAGCCCGAGGAGTTCTGTCCATAGACAATTTCAGGAAAGGCTTCCTCCTACTCGCACCTCCTGTAAATTCACAGAGCAGGAGAGCATATTAAGCTGAGAAGTCCTTCAGCAAACTTAGAACCCAAAGGAGTTCTCTCCCTTCTGTTCTCAATTGTGGAACGCATGCTTTCTTGGGGAACCTCTGGCTGGATGACCACAGAGATACTTCCCAACCTGGAAGTCCCAGCTCTAACCCAGCTCCCGATTCCCAGCTTCCCCCATCCCTAACCCACAGCAGGAGTGCTCATCCTCGGGGCTCCCTCTCGATGCCCCAGTCCCAGACCAAGTGGTCCCCCCATTAAGCCACATCTCCAGACTCCAGGTCCCTCCCAACAAGGTAAGAGGAAGAGCAAAGTCTCTGTCTTCCTGTCCCAGGGAAGGGTCGCTGCCCTCCCTATAGACTCCTCGCCCTTAAGAGGACACTGGGGCTGGAAACAAAGACACAGCTGCAGGAACTGGTCCTAGGTAGGCAGCAGATGGTGAGACACTGGGAGAAGTGTGTACAGAAGAGGCAAGTGGGCAAGGTTGTTTAACTTCCAGATGTGCTAGCAGCCGGGGGGGGGGGGGGGGCACGGCTTGGTGAAGAAGCGTGAGCATTCTAGAAAACAGACTGCAGAGGTCAGACAGCAGGTGTCAGAGGAGGGGCCTGTAGGTGAGAGGTCTGGCACCTAGGCAGGCTCCAGACATACTCACTTTTGGAATGGCAGAGATGACGTGATCAGCGTCAGAATCTGGCAGGCACAGCTTCCCCAGAGTCTGGAGGCCCCATGGAGCAGGACCCGGTGTCTCTATGCTCATAACTAGGGGCCTGTGGGCATAGAGGCCAGCTCTCTGAGCTCATCCGTGGTCCTCCAGCCTCAGCCAATGAGGTCAGGGGATCATTTGCTTATCTCATTGGCCTGGGGAGGGGAAGGAATTAAGAGGAAGAAGAGAACATCCTCAAGGAACTAAAAGGGGCATTTTCCCCAACAAAGCTGCTCACGGATGGTTCACCCCACACGTGCTTGGTTCTCTAATACACAGCCACGTTGGCCCCAAGCACCATGTATCCATGTGAACACAACCCTCAGCCCTCAGACACTCAAAGCCTGGGGCTGGAAAAAAGGGCCGAACCCCCAGCACCCTACCTTTTAGGCCTCTGCACCCATCATCAGAGTCTCTGAGAAATCCAACCCACTCTCACTGAGCCTGTAGGGTCTGTTTCCTCTTTCCAAGTAACTTTCCATCTCACCTTCCTTCCCTTCCCCCTCCCCTTCACCCTGACTGGCCCTACACCCCTCACAACCATCACATCTGAAGGTTAGGCATCTTTCCCCAAGGATACTCTCTAGGACTTGGCCATCCAATCCTCATCTTCTCCCACTCTCAATAACTCAGGCCAAGACAAGCTTCTTGGCTTGGGAGAAGGAGCGGGAACAGAAGAATAGAAGTTTCTGCTTCTTCCTTCAGCCCTCCAAAGACTGTCCCTAGTTGCACCAGCTCCTCAGGTACTTTTTGCAGCTGCCTTTACAAGCCCTCTGCTTCCTCTTACCTTTTCCTGGGGTGGCTCTGCCCCTCACTCCTCCTCTCTCGCTCATCATGGTTCCCAGATGGCTGGGGGGTGACCTATATTCTCAGCCTAATCCCCTAACACCTCTTAGAGCTATCATCCCCCAGTAGGAGTTGGAACAGAGATACTAGGAATTAGCCAAGGAGACATTTAAACCTGTCTGAAGCTGTTTAAATAAGGTCTGTACTAGAATAGAACTTCAGGAGCTAAAGGCTTTCCCCTACTTTCTGGGGACACTCAGACACTCTCAATGGGTTAGAAGTCCTCTTCCCCAACTCAGAGAGATACCTAGGTTTCTATCAGCCCCAAAGATCCTTAGTTATAAAACGTAACCTAATCCAAGCCATAGGTGTTAGGGAAAAGCTGGTAGATGCCGATTATTTAAGACAGTGGTCCTCACAGTGTTGTTCCCGGATCAGCAGCATCAGCATTTTCTAGTAACTTAGAGATACATGCCAGGCCAGGTGGCGCAGGTCTATAATCCCAGCATGCTGGGGGCTGAGGCAGAGGGAACACAAGTTCAAGCCTAGCCCAGGCAATTTAGTAACTTAGTGAGGACTGTGTCTCAAAAAAAAAAAATTAGTGGGCTAGGAATCTAGCTCAGAGAGAGTACTTGTATGATCTCTAGTACAAAAAGAAAAAAAAATACAAATTTACTAGCTTCACCTCAAATCTACTGAATCAAAAACTTTGAGGGTGGCGCACAGAAAATTTTGCACTTTAATATGCCCTCTCAGCAATTTTGACACACACTAAAGTTTGAGAAATAATGGTTCACAATGCCCACATTCAACCCAGCTTCCCTTGGTGTGTACATAGAAGAGAAAGACAGACAGACAGAGGGAACAATATTATTTTAGTCAGATTTCCATTACTATAACAAGGATCTGAGATAATAAACTTAGAAAAAGCTTATTTTGGCTCCTAGTTATGGAGGTTCTAGTTCATGACCAATTGGCCCCACTGCTTGAGGCCTGTAGCAAGGTAGCACATCATGGCAGGTAGCGTGGGGTGCGGTGAAGCTGTTCACCTCATGGCTGAGGCAAAAAAAAAAAAAAAAGAAAGAAAGAAAGAAAGAAAGAGAGGAAGAGGCTAGGGTCCCACTATCCCCTTCATGGGCATGTTCCCAATGACTACAAAAACCTCACGTTAGGCCCCCCGCTCTTAAAATTTCCACCACTACCTAACCGCACAGAGCTGGGACCAGGTCTTTAATGCATGAACCTTTGAGGAATGTTTAACATCCAAGCTTATGCTTTCTACACACATCTTAGAAGTCCTAGGTTAGACAACATCACTCTCTTCCCATACCTCGACCTCCGTTTTATGGGGAAGAGTCCGTTTTCATCATTCAAGTAGAAAGTCCTCTCTGGGCGATTCCCTGGATCTGGGGCTGTTAAAAAGCAAAAAGCCTGAGGCCTGGGATCCACTCATAAAATGGGAATGGGGATCACAGAGACAGAGAACCCCATACACATGCCCATGGAATATCGTTCTAAGGTGAACACCCAGAAAGAGATGCTAGAATTTCCCAGAAGGAAGAAGGAATAGGTGTTGAGTCCCTTTTTCATGCCTACCCTCGCCTGGCCAGACACTTGTCCCCACCCAGCAGCTGTCAAGTCTTCCCTGATCCTCTTGTTTACTGGAGGGCTCAAAGGAGAGGTGGGAGGGCTAAGCTGCTAAGGGGCTAAGAGAGTCAGACTAAACAAGCTCAGGCAAACTGAGCTGCTCAGGGTTCAGACCAGGCACCGCTCACCAGGGAAAGGAGCAGGGAGAATGAGGGCTGGGCTCAGACTAGAGAGGAAAGGGCCAAGGGCACAGGAGGAGAAGCCACACCAGAAAGTAGAGACCCAGAAGGCAGAGCCTGTCCCAGGGGCTGGGGGTGGGGAGCGCTCAGAGCCTGGAAAATAGACACTGAGATTGAAAGGCCAGAGGAAATCTGAAGACAGAGAAGTGGAAATGAAAAAGATGAAGCTAGGGCGAACAGAGGAAGACAAAGTGTCTAGCTGAGAAGGCAGTAGGTGTAGTCCTGGGGTACAGGATGGAACAAGTCAGGGTCTCTACAGGGATTTGTACTAAAAGGGACAGCGAATGTGCGCAGATGGAAGAGATGAACAAAGAGCCATGGAAAACTACCTCTGGGAGAGAATCAAAAAGGGAGTGAAGGCCAACAGGGAAGGTAAATACGAACAAAGTCCTGGAAGAACAAACGTAGTAGAAGAAAAGAGAACACCTTGGCCTCCAATACCTATGCTCAAGCAATCGTCCCACTTCAGCCTCCCAAGGAGCTGGGAATACCGGTGCAAACAAATCCTTTTAATTGAAAGGAGTGTTGTAGGAGAGTCAGCAGAGTAGTGCTATGAGAGTTGATTCCACAAAGACCTAATCTAACACAAGGACTCAGAGGGATGGTGAGGCATCGCAGGATGCATTGCCTAAGGAAGCCACATTAAACTGAGACTGGCCAGGTGAATAAAAAGGCATCCTGCCTGAAAACATGGAGAGAGGGAGGATTTCAGCCTGCAGGAACAATATAAGCAAAGAGTCAGAGGCAAGTAAGAAGTAGACATGTTAATGAGACTGAAAAGGAAAAAGAAAAGAAAAGAAAGAAAAACTCACAATATAGGAACAGTCCTCAAGGACCAGATTATGCAGAGCCTGGTGGGCCACTTTAAGGATCTGGTCTTTATCCTAAAAGTAGTAAGGTGCTACTAAGGACTGGCAGTGCAAATATAATGTGATCAAATTTGTATTTGAAAAGATCAATAGGCACTTTTCGTTCTCAAAGAGGACAAAGTGGAATCAGAGTCAGATTGAGGGCTAATGCAGTTTTCAAGCTGCACTTGGGAGCATTGGGAGTATCATAAATTGGAGTGTAGTGGTAGAGAAAGGCAACATTTGACCACTGACCCTCAACTGGGACTACTTCTCTTTCTACTCCTGATACCATCTTGGCTAGCTCTGTATGCAAACACGTGGCCCTTCCATGTACCTATCCTGACTTATGTCCAAGTGGCTTATTCAGAAGGACCTTCAAAGGGAGTGAGAGAAGCAGGAATGGAGAGAGGAAGCAGCTGAATTGTACTGAAGTTGCAATCAGCTGATCTCATCGGAACTCTGGAACTGGGGTGGCCTTCAGAGTTGTCCAACTGAGGTAAGGGACAAGCCTTTGTACCCTTATAACAGGTCGTTGGACACACACTGCTCCTGGAAACGGAGGATTGCATCAGGCAAGACAATTCCCTTGAGTCACAGGTGGTACTCAAGGGATCATAATAGGTCCCCTTTACTCACAGTTCCATTCTCCATGGCTTTGGTTACCTGTAGTCAATCATGGTCCCAAAAATATTAAATAATAAAAATGAGCTGGGACACAGTTCAGTGTGAAGGCCCTGGGCTCAATCCCCAGTATGAGAGAAAGAAAGAGAGAGAGAGAGAGACAAAAAGAAAGGAAGAAAGAAGGAAGGAAGGAAGAAATAATTTTGAGAAAGAGAAGCCACATTTGCATAATATTTTTAGTCTTTTATTATATAGTTATTCTATAGTCATTGGTCTTAATCTCTTACTACACTGAATTTACAAATTCAGCTTTATCATAGATATACACTAGTATGATAAAGAAAAACCTAGTGTATCTGTGTTCAGCATTAACCATGGTCTAGCCATGCAGTGGGGTCTCAGAACGTATCCTCCTCTGATAAGTGGGGACTCTATTCATTTGGGAGCCAGTCCCAGTCCATAACCAGCTGCTAGAAAAATGATAACCACAGTGCTAAAGTACTGGGCAGTGCACGATAGTGTCCTGCAGGCATTCTGTGGGACACAGAAGTGATGAACTCAGAAGGTCTGTTTTGTTTGCTTGTTTGTTTGTTCTTTAGAGAGAGTCATTCTCTGTAGTCCAGGCTGATCCTGAACTCATGGCAATCTTCTTGCCTCAGACCCCTGAGTGCTGGGATTATAAGCATGCACCATTACACCCCATTAATTTTTATGTGGTACTGGGGAGTCAAACCCAGGGCCTTGCACATGCCAGGTAGGTACACTAACCAAAGTTATGCCCACAGCCCAATCCAGGTCTCTAGAAACCACAGGCCAGGGCAAGGCTGGTCACACCCTGCCCCCTGGTGGTATACTTCAGACACAAGTCCAGCTAGGGGCTCAGTCTGCGGAGTCACAGAGGAACCGGTTCAAAAACTGGGACGGCTGGAGAAATAGCACAGTGGTTAGAGCACTCACCTAGCAAATACAAATTCCTGAATTTGATTCCCCAGTACCACATATGCAGAGTGCAGTAATAAACACCAGTAATCCCAGCACTCGAGATGTTGAGGCAGAAGAGTTGCTGTGAGTTCAAGGCCAGCCTAAACTACCCAGTGAGTTCAGAACCAGACTGAATTACAGAGTGAGACCCTGTCTCAAAAAAAAAAAAAAAAAAAAAACCTGGGGCAAATAAGAGGAAATTAGCAAAACAAGAAAGTCTTATATTAGCCCCTTGCTCCGCCTGCCTAAAGCTAAAGAAAGAAATAATACTGAGAAGGATTCAAAAATATGGAACTCGCTCTCCTTTCGTTCAACCAACATTCACTAGGTGACCCTTTTAGGCCCGACTCTGCTAGAAGGTGTGATACATGCAAGACTAAAATGTGGGTCTTTCTCTGTAGGAAAAAACTAGACAAGTAGGAAAGTAGAGAAGATATGGGTGATAGGAGCCAGATTATGAAGACCCTCAGATGCCACGTGATAGGAAGACATAAAGGGGCTTTCAGCCAACGAGTGACACTACCTATATTTTTAAGTAGTAAACCAAGGATATGTATAGATTAATAAAAATGGGATATAAAGGAGACCATATAAAATTGATATGAGAGGAAAGCTTGACAGAGTCAAAAAGACCTAGATTCAGATTTCTCCCCCTCACTAGATAAGTAATTTTGAGCAAATGACCTCTCTTAGCCACAGTACCCACACCTGTAAAACAGAGTTGTTGTGAAACTGAATGAGATTATGTACTTAGAACGGCTGCCATGGAGCCTGCCACCTACTGCTCATAACATAAACATTATTCCTGTCTTATCTCTCTTAAATGAACTTTTGTGTACAGTGGGTGGAGGTCAGCTCAGTAGAAGAAGAGGAGGTGGTGTTTGAGGAGAAGGCCAAAGATGTGTTGGCAATCATTACCTGCAGCCAGGTGAGAGATAAGCTATACACTGAGGCAGAGGCCATGGGGGTAGACACAGATTTGAAAGCTAATTGTGTAGAACAAATCCAAAGTTCTTAGTGTCTGTCAAGAAAAGAATAGTCTAGACTGATTCAGATTTCCTCAGAGACAAATGGCTAGATGTTGGTGGCACTTGCTGAGAAAGGGAAGCATGGGAACAGGTGCGGGATTATGAACAAGACAATGACCTTCAGAAAGTCGATCAGTGCTTACCTTTTTAGGCCCAGAAGATGTCTAAGAGGCAGCAAGTTGAATGTGGACAGAGTTTGGATACAGGATGCAGGGAGATCCAAATATACACACAATTTGAAGCTTGAGTGGGAAGAGTTGGGGACCAGCTGCAAGCTCATAGTAGAGGCCAGCTCTCCTTCTGTCACTATGTTCCAGCACAGAACTCTGGGAAATCTGAGAATCAAGATTATTTATATTGTAAGTGTCAGAAATCCACTTAAAATTACCTTGAGCAAGAGAACAAATTTATTAATTCCCATAACTTAAATCAAAATTTCATTACCCTGCAGCCCTCTACTCTGCTTCTCTAGGCTGGCTTCTGCTTCAGTCAGGTTGCTGCTTTGGGGTGCCAACCTGTCACCCATCAATCTGGCTTTTCTACCAGTTCACCAACCCCAGCCGCCATTTTTACTAATAAGAATGAAAGCTCATTTGCAAAGTTTACAGAAAAAAAGGAAGTCCCAAATCAGGATCTCATGTCACCTATGAAGATCCCTGATTGCTGGGACCGGAGTGGGGAATACACAAATTGAGAGCCTACCCTGAGAAAGAGTGAGCCCTGATCCGTCGGATCCATCTGACCACACAGACTAAGAAGATAGTTTCTTGAGGGGAAATCGTAGTACCAGAAAGGCACGAGGATGCTAAGCAGGTGCCTACAACCCTGGACACGTTGAGTCTAAGGCAACATAGCATGTGGATAGTAGTTATCCAGAGGCCTCAGTAGAAGAGAAATGTCTGAATGGAGAGACAGCTTGAGAAACTACTTTACGGAAGTGGCTGAGTGGGCGCAGACTTTCCTCAGGGGACAGATCAGAGGGCTCACAGAAAGGCCCTGGGAAGGAAGGACCCCTCCCCGCTATTTCACAGTACAGCAGAAAGGAATGTATTTTCAGGTGTTGCGAATGAAGGGGACCTTTGCCTTAGCACCTCAAAAATCAAAATGCCTGAGGCTGGTACTATCCAATTCCCCAAGAACTGGCAAGGCAACGCTCAACGCCAAAGCTTCTAGGCATCTAGCCTCCGTGGGCTCCTGCCCGCCTTTGCCACCCGTGTCCCTCGGTCTTCGCTATCTCAGGGAGCAAGAGTCCTCAAAGTTACATCATGTTCAGGGCCGCGCGGCGGAGCAGAGGGCGGGCCTCCGGTGGGCGGGGCGCAGGAGGGGCCCGGGACTCCAATGGCAGAGATGGGCCGGAGGATGCCGAGCCGGGGCGGCCGGCGGACCTGGGGCCCGGATCCCCGGGGCCGGGCGCGCGCCTACCGACGGGGCGGAGACAGCGGCTGGCTCCGCCCCGCCCCGGCCGGCCTCCTTCTTAAGCGCCTCCCGCCCCGGCTCCGCTCCCGCTCTCCGCGCCGCGCTCGCTCCTTCCCCGCCTTGCTCACCTCCCCGACTCCGCTCGGTTCCGGTGGCCGCCCCGCAGCCCCCGCGCAGGTGCCATGGCTGCTGTGTGCCGCCCCGGCCTGCGGTGAGTGACCCCCAGCCTGGGGCCCGCCCGCGCTTGGCACCGTGCATGCCCCGGGGCTGTCGCCGCTGGCTCCCCATCCTAGCAGGACGCCGGCGGGCGACCGCGCCTCGAGCTGGCCTCCGGCGGGGCGCGCCTCGCTAGCCGGCCGGCCGCGCGGGTCTCCGGCTCCAGACCGCTCCGCCCCCTTGCCTCGCTCGTCGCCCGCGTCCTCTCTCTGCCACGCTCAGAACTTCCTCCCCTTCTCGCTCGGCCCTGCTGAGCCCTGCCTGCCCACATCCGTCTTTCCTCCCGGACGTCACTCTTTCAGACCCCTGACCGGATCCCAGCCCACGCGTCGGGGCTGTGAAAAGCTGTACGGCCCGGGGGCCAAGGGGCATGAGCCCCATGGGGCCTGGGCTCGGAGTCCCTAAAGAAGGTTGAAGGTAAACATCCATTCCCGGACTAAGCCGGACTGGAACCTGGCGAGCAGCCCAGCACCCCCTGAGGGACCCGGAGCCAGGGGAGGGAAGGACGCAAGATGAGGGTGGGGGCCCGGGTGCCTTCCTTTGCGGCAGGGCTGGCTTCTTCCTCTGTCCCCTGCTGTAGCTCCGGGACTGTCCTACCTGTCTGTCTTCCCTTACCTCCCTCTCTTTCCCCTGCAGTCCCTCTCCTCCCGGCGTGTCTGCGCCTGAACTGACCTGACCCCATCTCTCTCCCACAGCAGGGTCTACTTGGCCCGACCATGCGAGTGGACGCTACAGAATAGGGAGAAGACCCTGCATGGGGACTGGCTGAGGGTGTCGGCTTCGCGAGAGATAACCTGAGCCAGGCTCTGGGCCGAGAGGAGCGCTCTCCTCCCAACTGGGCGCCTTTAATATTAGTTCTAGAGAAAAGCTTCTCGGGCAGAAACAGACCCAGGTCCCAGGAGCCAGGTCCTGCCCCTGGGCCACACTGGGCATGCATCCTGCTCTGACAGCTGGAAGTCACCCCAGATCCCACCCCAGGGAGGCCCAAGCTCTCACATCCATGGTCGTCCTTCCCCAGGCTTGTGGCCTGTGAGTCTGAGCTTCCTGTGCTCTGATGTTCCATCCCACATGTGGTTTCTAGGAAAGAAAACCAGAGGAGGCACAGACATGCCATCCTGGTGTGCCATGAGTGTCACAGGGGAGGGGGGGGGCAGGGACTGACCTGTCTCGGCCTTTGCTCTCTCTGGATCTACAGGCCAATCAGAGCAGAACCTGCTTCTCTCTCTCCCAAAGCCTGGGAGACCTGCCCTTCCGGGAATCAAGGCACAAAACCCAGGCAGTCAGTGGCACTCATACCCCAATGGTCAGCCTTTCACATAGTTCAAAAATTTTTGCTACACGTGTGGCACACTCCTATAATCCCAGCACTCAGTTGGCTGAGGGAGGGGAATTACCGTGAGTTCAAGGCCAGCCTGCCTGCTTTACCCAGTGAGTTCAGGACCATCCTGGACTACCGACTGAGATACTGTCTTAAGATTTTTTTTTTCTATCTACTGGTAACAATTTATGTAATTGTTATTGGCCCACGCAGGCAGAAGCAGATCTGACTCTGTGAATCCAACATCTAACCCGCTATCTCGTTGCAAGAGCAGTAATCTAAAAACTTGCCACTGGAAAAGCACTGTACTACCTCACAGCTGGAGTCCTTTGCTTGAGGCTTTCACAGTGTTATGGCATTCACACCAGAAGAAAAAAATAAAACCAGCCGCCATTTTTACTAGCAAAAACTATACTTGTAAGCTGGGCCTGGACCGCAGTCCCAGCACTCGGCCGGGGGCGGGGGGGGGGGGGTGCCAAGGCAGGAGAATCACAAGTTTGAGCATACAGGGCAACATAGTGACTTAAAGAGAGTCTATCTCTAAATAAAAATAAAAAATGAGCTGGAAATGTAGCTCAGTAGGAAGGTCCTGGGTTCAATTCCCAGCACTACTAAAAAAGAAAGAAAGGAACAAATTATACTTGTAAATGGAAAAAACATGGATGAGGCTTGAACATCAGACACATGTAGCTTTCATTTCTAACCATAGACCAGACAGAGATATAGGCATGGGAAATGCATGCAATATTATCAGCATGGCTACACATAACAGTTCCACAGCCAGGTGAATGCCTCCTTTCTCTTTTGACGGTATCTGCCCCTTGCTGACCAAGACACACCTTCATTAAAACTCATAAAGGCCACGTGATGCATGTGGCCTGAGCTCATTCCATGCCAACTCCAAACTGCTCCTCATAGTGCCTGCACCCGACATGGTGGAGTGCTCTCCCTGGAAGCCCGAGTTTTCCATACCGTCTACCATCACCACCATTTGTCTACCCTCCGTGACAACAGCTGGCTCACCACCTCCCTGTTTCTTCTCTTGCAGGCGTAGCTGGCAGGGGCTGAGCCCATGGTGCTGGTCATCGTGTCGCAGCATCCAGACCCTGCGTGTGCTCAGTGGAGATCTGGGCCAGCTCCCTGCAGGAGTTCGAGATTTTGTGGAGCGCAGTGCCCGCTTGTGCCAACCAGAGGGCATCCACATCTGTGATGGGACTGAGGCTGAGAATACTGCCACACTAACTCTATTGGAACAGCAGGGCCTCATCCGAAAGCTACCCAAGTATAATAATTGGTAAGCCCTCAGCTCAGCAACCCGCAGTGTGGAGGTAGCTGCTTAGACAGAGTGACATCAACTTGGGATCATCAAGACAAAATCCGATTTAACTAGACTATCCTGATGGAATGAGCTAAGAAAGGGAGCTTTTGGGGAAACAGACTTAGGAACAGGTATTGGTCAATATTTTCATGTTAAATAAAGAAGGTGACACACATGAAAACTCTGTTGCACTTGCCAGGGGCAGAGGCCCTTAGAGGGCTGGGCCTAGGGGAACCTCCTCTTAGGTGGAATAAACCTGGGGGAAGGGACTGAGACATGATTGGATAGAAAAAAAAATAAAGCAAAGAGAGAAACTGGGTCAAAGTTGGACTTGAAGAAGTGGATCTGGGGGAAGGAGACCTACTGGCCACCATCTTCGTGACAATTCCTTCTTCCTTAGCTGGCTGGCCCGCACAGACCCCAAGGACGTGGCACGAGTAGAGAGCAAGACCGTGATTGTTACTCCTTCTCAGCGGGACACAGTGCCCCTCCCAGCTGGTGGGGCCCGTGGGCAGCTGGGCAACTGGATGTCTCCAGAGGAGTTCCAGCAAGCTGTGGATGAGAGGTTCCCAGGCTGCATGCAGGGTAATCATGAAAGGGCACAGAGGCAGGGGTCCCGACGGTATGAGCAGCTCAGAGCCCTTTATTCACGTGACACTTTCCTTCACAGGCCGCACTATGTATGTGCTCCCATTCAGCATGGGTCCTGTTGGTTCCCCGCTGTCTCGCATTGGGGTGCAGCTAACTGACTCAGCCTATGTGGTGGCCAGCATGCGTATTATGACCCGGCTGGGGACGCCTGTGCTTCAGGCCTTAGGAGATGGTGACTTTGTCAAGTGTCTGCACTCTGTGGGCCAGCCCCTGACTGGACAAGGTGAGTGCCTAACCTGCACGTGGAGGGCACAGAGGCCATCTTACGCTCAGCCGGAACTCCAAATCCTCCCATCCACAGACTCTGAGAGTCTGTACTCTGGGAAAACCTAATCCCCGAGACCCAGGGCAGCGCTCTGGGTTGGGGGTAAGCCTCTGTTTGGGCAGCAATTTGCAGAAGATTAAGAAAAGTCGGTCTTCGTGTCTAGTAGAGGGATGGTACTGATGGATAGCATGAGGCGGCAGGGGTGCTTTAGACACCCAGACACTGTCACTGCTTCCAAGTATTTCTTCTGCCAGTCTGACCTCCCTGGCCCCTGACACGCCAGTTCCTGATGCCACTGCCAGCAGCCCTATGACCCCATTATCCCCAGGGGAGCCGGTGAGCCAGTGGCCATGCAACCCAGAGAAAACCCTGATTGGCCATGTGCCTGACCAGCGGGAGATCGTCTCCTTCGGCAGCGGCTATGGTGGCAACTCCTTGCTGGGCAAGAAGTGCTTTGCCCTGCGCATCGCCTCTCGCCTGGCCAGGGAGGAGGGCTGGCTGGCGGAGCACATGCTGGTGAGGGCCTGGTGAGGACCTGGGCAGCTGTGGGGGGTGGGGCAGGGGAGGGGCCTGGCCAATCTGCCTCAGCCTTGCCTCCTTCCTGCCAGGTACCAAGTTATTGGGCACGGACCCTGCCTTGAATACCCGAAGTTTTAACCCCAGGCTGCTAGTGCTGCTACCTCAGGCCTAGTGCAAAGCCGAGTACCTACTTAGAGAATAAGTGCTGCTGCTCCCTAATTAACCCCTAGTTGTCCTTCCCCCCACAGACCACGCCCTGTGCTTTGGTGACCTATTGTTCTCTGTGTTCCCAACATACAGATCCTAGGCATCACCAACCCTGCAGGGAAGAAGCGCTATGTGGCAGCTGCATTCCCTAGTGCCTGCGGCAAGACCAATTTGGCTATGATGCGGCCAGCACTGCCAGGCTGGAAAGTAGAGTGTGTAGGGGACGACATCGCCTGGATGAGATTTGACAATGAAGGTGAGGGGCCCTCAGATCACACTCTCAATTTTGGTTCTTACCTGGTCTTTCCAGAATTCATGGTGAGGTTTGTATGTAAGACCCTTTTCCCAAACAGCCAGCTGCCTTTCCCTGTCAGATCTAGGATCCAACTAGGGAGGGAAGGGTAGAGTAGGGCTCCCTTAAGCCTAACACCTCAACTTTTTCTAGTTGATCCTTCATTTCATTCTTCTCCTGATAGGTCGACTCCGGGCCATCAACCCTGAGAATGGCTTCTTTGGGGTGGCCCCTGGCACCTCTGCCACCACCAATCCCAATGCCATGGCCACAATCCAAAGTAACACTCTCTTCACCAATGTGGCTGCGACCAGTGATGGTGGTGTGTACTGGGAGGGCATTGACCAGCCTCTTCCACCTGGTGTCACTGTGACCTCCTGGCTGGGCAAGCCCTGGAAACCAGGTATGTGAAGTGGGGAAGCACAGGGACTCAGCGCCTTAATGATGGGAAAAGGTTTATCTGTGATTCCCAGCCATCTTCTGAACCTCAGGAAGCCATAGGAAACAATGAATGCTTGTCGTTTCCAACCCCACGCAATCTTAGTTTATGTCCAGCGCCACCAAATACTGGTTTGGGGATTTTAGATAAATTCCTTAGCCTCCCTCCAGTTTTCTCACCAGTTGAATAGAGGTAGTTATTACAGTACTCAACTCAAAAGAGTGGTGGAGGATTAAATTAAATAATGCATAAAGGTGTCTAATACATAGTAAATTCTTAATAGTAAATATATGCTGGATTTTTTTAAAAAGAGAGGAAGAATCACTTTGAATATTGTTGCAGAAAAATTAGGCTCACAAAATAATCCAAAAAGTCTGACCCATCAGGAAGGAAGGAAATCTGCCTCTTCCCTGCCCAACTTTCCTCCTGCCACTTGGCTCCCACTCTGCCTCAATAATCACCAAAGATCACCAGAGTGTCAGTGCCACTGACACTCAAAGGCCCAAAGGTCAGTATCATTACCCTCACCTTCCCCTGTCCCTCCAACACATATAACACATATACCCTAATCCTTTTCCACACAAACCCAGGCCAGTGCTTCAGTGTTTCCCAGAAGCTAGTTTCTCAACCCTGTCATTACGTAGTGCCTTGGCCCCTCCCCTTCCCCCCCTCCCGGCTGTACTCTGGACCTTTGCTTTCCGTGGCCTCTGTAGCTGCAAGCAGAGAGCCTAGAGGCAAAGGAGAGCGTGGCCTGTGGTTGCTGCAGCCTGTGTTCAAGCCTGCAAGCCGGCCTCGCAGTCACCTTCCTTGTCCAATCACCCTTCGTTTTCTCTACCACCACGATGAAGCCCCTCTTAGCCCACCCAACCAACCAAGAAGTCTAAGAAACCTTAGTCTTTCCTCGCAGGCTAGTCCCCAACCCCATAATCATTTCTGAATTTAGGGGTATAACTAGGTTGCCTTGTACCCGGCTTCAATTCCCCAAACAATAAATATACCTTGTGCTAAGGTCTTACACTGAAAGCTAATGAAGGCTGGTTCTTTTTTGAGAAGGAAGGCAAAAGTCAGGGACCACAGGGGGGAATGTTTACTCCAAGAATGCTTCGCCCTCTCCTTCCATGTCTAACCTGCAACCTCCAGTGGAAAACGTTCCCACGACAGGGCCTCACACATGTGCCTCTGACATTCAAGGGCACCCTCAGGTGCCAGATGACCTGGAGTCCTCAGTTTTACACCTGTCTCTGTACAAGTTCCTTAAGCATTACCACTCTATCAGATTCTATGTGGGCCCAACGGAAATCACAAATATTCTGTTAGTTTTAAAAATCAATTCCTGTTCACAAGGCATGGTGGCACACTTGAATTTCTAGCACTCTGGGAGGCTGTGGCAGAAAGATTCCAAGTTCCAGCCCAGCTGGCATAACTTAGCAAGACCCTTTCTCAAAATAAAAAATAAAGAGGGCTGTGAAGGCCCTGGATTCAAACCCCACTACTACAAAATACGAATAAGTGAATAGGGCTGGAGAAACGACACAACGGTTAAAGCACTTCCCTTGTAAGCACAAGGCCCTGAGTTTGATTCCCCAGTATGACATAAAGTCGGGTGTGGCACACACATGTAATCCCAACACTAAGGAGACTGAGACCAGAGGACTGCTCTGAGTCCAAGGCCAACCTGGGCTACGTAGAGATTTCAGGACCAGCCCGGGCTACACAGTGAGACCCTGTCTCAAAAAAAAAATGTTCCTGTTTGTATTTTAATAGCTCAGGAGGTTGTATCTTCCCTACTTTGCTGGTAGAAAGCCAGTTATCTGAAATACTAACCTGACATTCTGAGTGTTTGCTTTAGGTTTGGAAAATAATCTTTTTTTTTTAGAGAGAGACAGTCTCTCTCAGTAGCCCATGCTGGCCTTTGACTCAGGAGAAATCTCCTGCCTCAGCCTCCTGAGTGCTGGGATTACAGGTGTGTACCATCATGCCCAGCTTTATGTGGTGCTGAGGAATCAAACTTGCAAGGCAAGCCCTTTAACTGCTGTCCCATTCCTCCAGCCCCAGAAAATAATAATTATTTAAAGAAAAATTCCTAGAGAAAAAAATTATTGTAACCTTATGCCAATATCTGACACCATTCCTGTGATCCCTGGTCAGTGCCTAGTAACTGTAGGCTGGCATATACATTAGTGCTTCAGTAAACCCTAAATCCCCTCCCACTGCTTTTTGTGTAGCATCATTATGGATAGACAATCTGATCTTTTGCAGAGATGGCCTGGATTCCTTCTCCCTACTCCTTTCCACACAGGTTATAGACAGCTGATGAGGCAAAAAGAAATTGTGCAAGAGTATATGCACATGTATGTGGGTATTGGGCTGGACATAACCTTGAAAGTGATAACATCTGTATTTCCTCTACCAGGTGACAAGGAGCCCTGTGCCCATCCCAACTCTCGCTTTTGTGCCCCGGCTCGCCAATGCCCCATCATGGACCCAGCCTGGGAGGACCCAGAGGGTGTTCCCATTGACGCAATCATCTTTGGAGGTCGTAGACCCAAAGGTAAACAACACGTAGGCTCCATGCCTTCTTGGCAAAAGGCCTAGCTCTGTACTAGGGCCCACTGTCATTTATTTAAAGCTCAGGAAGCCTTAGCGTGGATCGCTAGCGACTGTCTTTGTCCAGAGCTCTCCCCAGGGAATGCTGAAATTCGGGATCTAAAAATGGGAAAGCTGAGGTGCTAGGAGAGACCAAGAGTCAAGACGGCCAGAGATGATGGAATGAGAGTTCAATGACCAGGGCTGTGACCTTGTTCATTGATGTTCCAGGAGTACCCCTGGTATATGAGGCCTTCAACTGGCGGCATGGGGTGTTCGTGGGTAGTGCCATGCGTTCTGAGTCCACTGCTGCAGCTGAACATAAAGGTGAGCACTGCTTCGTCCTCTTGTGCACCCACAATACCTGCTTTCTTCCTGTCTGAGCTAGGCCTTCCTGTTGCTCACCCCTTGGGGTTTTCAGTGGCCCTACCTCTTCCCACTTCTACCTTTCCCCTCATTCCTTCTCTTCATTTTCCCTGAGGCTATTCAAGAACAGTGAACCTTTCACAGCTGAATGCAGAGTGCCTTTCCCTTCCCTTGACGGGAAGATTCCTTACCTGTATTCCTCCTCACCCTAGGGAAGATCATCATGCATGACCCATTTGCCATGCGGCCCTTTTTTGGCTACAACTTTGGGCACTACCTGGAACACTGGCTGAGCATGGAGGGACGCAAGGGGGCCCGGCTGCCCCGCATCTTCCATGTCAACTGGTTCCGGCGTGACGAGTCAGGGCACTTCCTGTGGCCAGGCTTTGGGGAGAATGCTCGGGTGCTGGACTGGATCTGTCGGCGTCTAGAGGGGGAAGACAGTGCCCAAGAGACGCCCATTGGGCTGATACCAAAGGAAGGAGCCCTAAATCTCAGTGGCCTTGGAGCCATAGACACCACTCAGCTCTTCTCACTCCCCAAGGACTTCTGGGAACAGGAGGCTCGTGACATTCGGAGCTACTTGACAGAGCAGGTCAACCAGGATCTGCCCAAGGAAGTGCTGGCTGAGCTGGAGGCCCTAGAGGGACGCGTGAGACAAATGTGACCTGAGGCTCCAGGCGGGCAAGGCCACAATCCCATCTGGGCATAGGAAGCCCCCTAGCCTTGCAGAAAATATGAGCAATTTGACATTAACTAATGTATGAGTGCCATGGGACCCGGCCACAGGCCTTTCCCACATGCTGTCCAATACTAAGACTCACTTATTTTATACAACATTTGTGCTGTTTTAATTTCCCACTTTCTTTCAAAGGCGTCCCTCTAAGAGGATCCACCACTGGGTTACATAGGCAGGAATTGCTGAAAGAAGGCGTTATCCGCTCTGTGTCTTGGGATCTTAAAAAAGATGGAGACCTCAGCAAGCCGCTCATACAGCATCCACGGCTAAAATTCTTGATCTCCCACTCAGGCATACAAAAGCCTCTGTAACCCCATTCTCCAGTGAAAGTCATTCCTTTTTTGGTTCTCAAACCCATTCTTCTCCCTTCCTGAGCAGAACTATGAGTCACAAAGTATTACTGAAAGCACACTGAATATTAAGAGCGCTAACATTTCTATTGCACCTTCCACACACCAAGCACGGTTCTGAGCACATTATAAAGTAACACTTTGAGGAAGGTTCCATTTTAGAGTTGAAGAAACAAAGAAGAGCACAGGATGTATCTCAATAATACAGCACTAGTCCAGTGCACACAGGGTTCTGGGTTCAATGCCCAGAAACACACACACACACACACACACACACACACACACACACAAGAAAATGAAAGAAAGAAAAAAAGGGACAGGAAAATCATTTGTCCAAGGCCACAGAGTAAACAACCATGTGTCACGGGAATAACTTCCTGGGGAGACATGAGCACCCCAGGTAGGACACAGCAGACCAGCCAAAGTAGTCACTGCACCAAAGTCCAATCTGATGAACCCATGAGTTAATTGGGGTTACTTACAGGATTATAAGAGAGAGGTTATCTCCAGTAGCATCGGTGAGGGGCTAGTAAAGGAGCACAGGTAGGAGATCACTTACAAGTCTGTGGTGACTCAAAAGGCAACTGTATTACAGAAAAGCCCACCTCAGCCTAGGTGACACCTTATGGAAAATGCATACCGCCTCCCTGGAGTGTGACTCATCCGCCTGCTTTTCTCGTTCAGGATGATTTTTTGGGCAAAGCAGGTTTTTTGCTTGTTTGTTTATTTGCCTGTTTTTTGTTTTTTGAAATACAGTCTTGCTTTGCAGTCCAGGCTAGTCCTGAACTCACTATGTAGCCCAGGCTGGTCTCAAAGTCATGGCAATCCTGTCTCAGCCTCCCAAGTGAACAGCAAGCATTTCTTAATCAAGACTTGCTTCTTCTTGGCAGTTTTCTCTCTCACTCACTCTTGGGACTTCCCAGGGTGGCTGCAGTTCTTTGGTAAATAATAACTAAAGACATGTCTCTCATAGCGTCATGGACTTCTAGAACCATAAGACCCTAGAAGGCACCGACTCCATGCTTCTGAAATTTAAAAGTGTATATGAATCACGTGGAGATCTTATTAAAATGCAGTTCCCACTCAGCAAGTCTGAGATGGGCTGGAGATTCTGTTTCTGTTATGAGATCATAGGTGACACTGATGTCGATGCTGGTCTGGAGACCATGGTTTGAATAATAAGACCTGAGACTAAACTTGGAAATGAACTATGGAGAGAAACCAAAGGACAGAATCCTACAGGAATCAGGCACGTCACCTTAGAGCAACTTCACCTATTAAGGTCAGAATGAGTATATCAAGCCTTTCAGAAAATGAGAACAAGCTTCAACAAATAAAATGGAGTTAACACCAATAACCAGCTATAGTGTATAAAGGAAGAAATAAAGCTGGAGGTTAGGGCGGAGCGTATGCCCCCGGCAGCGGGTATGCTACACTTAACATCCAGCTGAGGAGGAGGGGTAGAAAACGGTCACCAGCCGGTAGTAAGTTACAGTCGAATGGAAGTCAGTTCCGTGAGACTGCACGATAGAGCCGCGACAGGGTATGGCGATGCATGTGCACTTCAGAAGCGCAGAAGGATTTTGAATGTTTTCACCACAAGGAGATAATAAATGTTTGAGGAGACAGATATTTTTACCCTGACTAGAACATCGTACAATATACACACCTCAGAACATCACGTGGTGCCCCACAAATATGTACAATTTTTATGTCAAAAGACATACATTTTTTAAAAAATTTTTAAATAGAAGTAAATATACACCAAACTCTGAGCTTCATAAAGGGCAAGTGATAACTGAAATAATATCAGCCCTTACAAAGCATACCATAAGCTGGGCCTGGAGGCGCAGGCCTATAATCCTGGCACTATGAGAGGCTGGGGAAAGAGGATCGCAAACTCAAGCCCAGCCTCGGCAGCTTCGCGACTTAGTGAGACCCTGTCTCAAAATCAAAAATAAAAAATGGGCTGGGAATGTGACTCAGTGTGAAGGCCTATGGCTCCCTCCTCAGTACCACACACACACACACACACACACAATCATAGAGGAGACTATCGAGAGCCAGAATGGCTCCCAGACTCACCTGTAAAATATAAAATTTGCCTACCTATTCACACAACTGTTGGGTTAACACAGTTATGGGAATAAAATACTCAGAATAATCATGTATGCATGCCCTGCACCAAATAATCATTTAAGGCATGCTAGCTTTCACCCTCTCTCTACTCTCTGGTGATTACAGTAAGCTCCATAAAATGACAGTAGTATGTTCCTGACTACACCTTCAAAGAAAAAAGAGTGAAGTAGGTTAAAATATAGGAGAAAAATAGATTTAAAAGTATGTTCTTTCAGGAAAGAGGCTGGGAACTGGGACTTCAAGTACCTTCTGGTATTTAAATGCACAGGGAAAGTAAGGTATTCGCCTTAAAATAGATCTCTGTCAAGTAGAATAAAGTTGGGCCACATCCCCTTCAGTTCCATGCTTCATAAAGCATTGTTAGTACATTTTAATTAACCATTTTTAATTTAAAAAGTTATAGAAACAATGTGATACAAAAGAATAGCTTAATAAACTGTCATAAAGCGCATGCTCTTAAAGCCATTACCCAGAGAAAGAAAGAGAAAGTTGACGGCCACTAAAAGCCACCCAGCTCGCGCTGCTCCAGCCCCACCCTCCTACCATACGATATGCTATGGTGACCAGTAATCACTTCCTTGCAGATTTTCATAGTTTCATCACTTATGCGTGGGCCCCTAGATATTAAAATGTAGCTTTGCCTATTTTTTTATAATTTTATAGCTTTTAGGTCCTTATCAATCCACTTGGTTCTCCTCTGTTCCTTTTTTTTTCTTTTAAATTAGCCACTGAAGAATCCAGACTTACTCAATGCCTAGATTCATCAGTTCACTAGGCATTGAAAAATAGCCATATTCAAATTATGCCGTAAGAGCCAAACTACTCTTATAAAGAGATGCTTCCCTTTATCTTTTATTGCATTACCTCGTGGTGTTGTTTGCAGGAACAGCAAGCTCACTGCTTAATTTTCCTTGACTTACCATCTTCAAAAAATAATCACTTAATTTTCTATTCATCATTCAAAAGGGTAAGTAATCCACTATATAACACACGGAACTTCAACATATTTAGTGCTTATTAAATTCTCTACTAATTCTGTACTAATGCTCATATTGTCCTATAGGGCTCCAGAGTCCTTTTGACATGACCCTCGTAGCTCCTGCTGGCTTCCTTGATCTAGTATGGCTAACTGTTCCAAATATATCTCATATATTTCCTGCCCACACCTGGAAACAACCATTTCTCCAAGAAGCTCTAGTTTCTATGGTCCTTAAGGTTCATAATCTGTGCTGTAAGAGTGTTCAGTGCTCCTGGATCGGTTGCTTTCAGTGGATAAAGACAGGAAGTTAAAATACTTCCTGAGAGCTGGGGTTGTAGCTCAGTGGTAGAGAACTTGTCTAGCATGCATGAGGTCCTGGGTTCAATCCACAACAACACAGAGGAGAGAGAGAGAGAGAGAGAGAGAGAGAGAGAGAGAGAGAGAAACCCTTAACGAGTCAGGCATGGTGGGACATCCTGCAATCCCAACTACTCAGGAAATTGAGACAGAAAGATTGCAAATCTGAGGTCAGCCATTAAGGAACACTGTGTCTCAGCTTCTTAAAAAGTTTGGGATTACTTCTTAGCCTTTTGACTGAGAACAAGTGCTAAAAAGTCTGGGGATACAGAAATGGGGACATAGCACAGCCCATAGAACACTTGTTTAGCAATCACCAGGTCCTGAGTTTGACTCCCAAGCACCACACAAACTAGGTGTGGTGGCACATTCCTGTAAGCCCAGCACTCAGGAGGCTGAGGCAGGAGTACTACTCTAAGTTTGTGTTCAGCCCAGGCTACACAATGAGTTCAAGACCAGCCTGGACTATAGAACAAGTCCCTGTCTTTAAAAGAAAAAAAGAAAAAAGCACAAGGCCCCGAGTTCAGTACCCAGGAGTCTGAGTCTGAGGCAGGAGGATTGTCACAGCCCAAGGCCAGCCTGAGCTATATAGTGAATTAGTTAGTGAGTTCAGACCGGCCTGGGCTACAGAGTGAGACCCTGCCTCAAATAAATAAATAAATAAATAAATAAATAAATAAATAAATAAAAAGCTTGGAGATATAGCACACAGTGCTGGGTTCAATCCTAAGAACCACAAAAACAAAACAAAACTCTTACAAGCTCTTAGATACTTCTTGCTCAAAACCAGACATAAGGGGTTTTTGTCTTCTGTATTTTATCTGTAGCTTCTACCCTCCACACATAAACACATCTGGTTTTTAAGGACTTAAGACATAACAGTATTAAGATATCTTATAATTACTCAGTTGTTTTATAATCGATACATTTTTAAGTCCTTGAGTAAATTAGCACATTTTTCTCCATCGGCACAAAGAAATGCCACAAGACGACAGTGTACAAACACATGTTCAGGCACTGGTCACTTTGGAAGACTGACCCTTCCCTTCAAGTCGCCCAGAGAAGTACATCTTTCCCAGGAATCCTGCACAATTACCAGGCTGCGGGTAGACAGAGAGGCTAGAAAGGGTTAGCCGGAGAATGAACGCTGCTTTCCTTCTCTCATCTGCAGCCCAGGCTGCCCTCTAGTGGACATGCTCAAAAGCAGGAAACAGGCCAAAGCAGGTCAGACAGGAAATCAACCGGCTGACGTTTACTTAGCCTTTACCAGAAAGAGTCCTAAAATGGGTGCTGAAAGTAGAAAACTCTGTGGGTACAGGTGACTGTAGGAGTAGAGCCTGCCCAAACACAAAACACTTTACAAACTCAGGAAGTTAACATACCAGATTTCAAAATCACAAACCAGAAGGCCAATCATGTATATCAAAATGATTTTAACTATTATTATCTTTGAAGAAATGTCATTTTATTTCTTATAATGGAACACATGGTACACTCTGAAATGCAAATGGTCACATTCATTTCAAAAACTAGTATAGGACACAAGTAACATAATCAAGTTCATAGGTTTAAAAATCTTTTACATGCAAAAATTAATAGGACCGGAGATGTAGCTTAAAGGTAGAACAACTGCCCAGCATGTGTGACAAGACCCTGCACTCCATCCTCAGCACCGCAAAAGAAAAAAATCCATCAATGGATCCAGTGATGAATTCATATGTATTTGTGTGTGTGGTTCGGGGGAATGCAGCTCAGTGGGGCCCATTGTTCATTTCTGATTTTGAGACAGATCTCGTTAAGCTGCTAAGTGCCACAACGTACTTGAACTTGTGATCCTCCTGCTTCGGCCTGCCAAAGTGCTAGGATTATGGACCTATGCCACCAGGCCCAGCTGAATCCTATACTTCTTAGCATTTAACTTGATGTTAAGAAGAACTCACTCATTTTGGGCATAATGTTTGCTTTTAAAAACATTTACCAGCGGGGCTGCAGGAATGGCTTACCTAACAAGCACTACATCAATCACTAAGTACCAGAGTTCAATTCCCCACATAAACTGGGCATGGTGGTACACACCTATAATCCCAGTACTCGGGAAGCTGAGACAGGCAGATTGCTATGAGTCCAAGGCCAGCCTGGGCTCCGCAGTGACTTCAAGACCAGCCTGAACTACGGAAGGAGACCCTGTCTCAAAAAAAAACAAAAACACACATTTACCATAAATTTTAAACATTTATTCAATAACACACAAGTGCCATAGATTTACATTAAAGAGACTAGAGCTCAAAATGAATTATTAAGAAGATGAATTTAACAGTTATTTTTCTGGACATCAGGTGCTGGAATTATACTAATCATAGCTCTCTGTCATGCTACACCTTTGTCATTATTTCATGCAAGGTCTTCTTCATTGTGTGTTTTGTGTGCACATGTACATGCACACGTGTGTGTGTGTGTGTGTGTGTGTGCGTGTGTGTGTGTGTGTGTGTGTATTTTTTTGAGACAGAATCTTGCCCTGTAGTCCAAGCTGGTCCTAAGCTCACAATGTAGCCCAGGGTGACCTCAAACTCAGAGCAATTCTCCAGCCTCTGCCCTTTGAATGCTGGGATTACAAACATGCACCACAACATCCAGCTCCATTTTACATTCAATTATAAAATGAGCCTGGGTATTATTATACTTCTTTTTGGTAGTCTTGAAGATTGAACCCAGGAAAAAAATGACCCACCCCTAACCTATTACATTTAATTTTGAGACAATTTCTGCTAAACTACCCAAGCTGGTCTCAAAATTGGAATTCTCCTGACTCAGTTTCCCAAATAGCTGGGATTACAAGCATGGGTCACAATGCCGCATTACCTATTGACTTAAAAAAAGAAAACTTAATATAGCTTGTATAACTTCCTTAGAAATAAAAATAGAATGTGATAACTTTTGTCTTTTTCTTTTTTGTTTTTGCAGTACTGGGATGAACTCAGGGCCTCACATGTTAAGTAAGCACACTTCCACTGAGTTACATTCTCAATCCACTATATATTTTATTTTATTTTTTTTATACTGGAGATTGAATCCAGGGCCTTCACACTAAGCTACATCTCCAGCCCATTTTTATTTTTGAGATAGGACCTCACTAAGTTACTGGGTTGCCCAGGCTGGGCTTGAACTTGCAATCCTCCTGTCTCAGCCTCCCAGAGAGCTGGGATTACAGGCCTGCGGCATCAGACCCATTTTATACCATGTGAAAGGCTAGCTGGTACTACTGTGTGTGTATCACATGGACTGTGATTTAACTAATCTCTCATCATAGGATATATTTCCCAGGATTATTTTATTAGCATTTGCAATACCTAATAGTTACATTCACATCTACTTCATTTGTACTTCCCTATACACTTCCCACACTCTCACTCCTCCATCCCCTTTCCTTTTCCAAGAAATCTAGCTCCCTGATTCCTACCATCATTTGTGGGGGGATCTTTTATTTATTTACACTTTGGTTTTTCTCATATTACAGAAACCATGGGATATTTAAGTTTCTGGGTCTGATTTATTTTCCAAGTATAATGGTCTCAGAGCATATCCATTTTCCCACAAATGACTCAAACTTATCATTTACAGCAGTGTAGAACTGCATTGTGTATATATTACCACATCTTTTTTTCTTGTCTATTCATCTGTTGATGGACATAGCAGCTATTTCCAGATTTAGCTATTGAGTTGTGCTGCTATAAACACAAATATGCATTTATCACTATTGTGTGATGTCTTTAGCTCTTTAAGAATACATCCAGAAGAGGTATAATGAGGTCAAACCGAATATCCACTTTTCAGCTCTTTGAGAACCCTTCATACTGATTTTTTTTTTTTTTTTTTGAGACAAGGTCTTGCTCTGTAATACAGGCTGGTTGTGAACTACATAGCCCAGGTTGGTCTCAAAGTCACAGCAATTCTCCTGCTCAGTCTCCCAAGTGCTGGGATTATAGAAGTGTGCCACCATGCCCAGTGCATGTGGTACTGGGGATGTGAACTCAGGGCTTTGTGTTTGCTAGGCAAGCGCTTTAACCACTGAGCTATTTCTCCGGCCCCATATTGATCTTCATAATGGTTGCAACAGTTTACAGTTTCCCCTATACCTTGCCAGCATTTGTAGTTTTTTGAAGTTTTTTTTAAACTTGTTTCGTTGTTTTGAGAAAGGGTCTCACTCTGTAGCCCAGTCTGGTCCTTCACTCATTGTGTAGCCCAGGCTAGCCTTGTACTCACAGCAATCCTCCTGCCTCAGCCTACCAAGTGCTGGGATTACAAACACACCACCACACTTGGATTATGTGGTGCTGGGGAATCAACTTCAGGGCCTTGTGCTTGCTATGCAAGCACTTTAACCACTGTGCTATTCCTCTAGCCCCTTTTCTTTAATTTTTAAAAATTTATTTAGATATTGCATCCCTTTTCCCTCCCCACCCTCTAATCCCTTTATCCCTTCCTCTCCACAAAGTCCATCTTCTTCCATATCTCTTATATTTTGTAATGGTTTGGTTTGTTCACATTAGAGAAATTGTATATTTAACTTTCTGGATCTGATTCATTTCACTGAGCATAATAGTTTCAAAGTGCATGAATTTTCCTACAGATGACTCAAATTTGTCATTCTTAATGGCAAAGTAATACTTCATTGTTATGTATACCACATCTTTATTCAGTCATCTGTACTTGGGCATATTGGCTTAAGACTTGGCTACTATAAATTGTGTTGCTACAAACACAGGTCTGCATTTATCACTATTGTGTGATGACTTGAACTCTTTTGAGAAGATACCCAGAAGGCGTATAACTGGGTCAATTGGAATAATAACTATTCTTACAGGGGAGGTGGGTAACATGGAACATCAGTGTTGCTTTGATTTGCATGTCTCTCTATTTTTTTGTGATGGGGTCTCTCTCTCTCTCTCTATAGCCTAATCCTCCAGCCTCAGCCCCCGAGGGCTGGATTATAGGTGTGCACCACCATGCCCAGCTTATGTGGTGCTGGGGAATCGAACTCAGTGCCTTATGCTTGCTATTCAAGTGCTTTAACTACTGTGCCATTCTTCCAGGCCCTGCATTTCTCAAATGGTTAGATACTGAGCATTTTTTCATGTGTACTGGCCATTTGTACTTTTTTTAAGGACTGTCCATTTCAATTGCCCACTATTTTATTAGGTCTTGTATTTTTGTGAGTCCCCTTTTTTTCAGTTTTTGTATAACTCAGGATATGAGCTCTCTGTTCAAGTAACTGGCAAAAAAATTTTTTTCCCATTCTATTGATTCTCTCCTTATTCTGTTGTTTTCTTTGTCCTGAAGCAGCTTTCTAATTTGATACAACTGTTGATTCTTGGTGTGAAATAGGTGTTCTGCTGAGAGTCCTTGCTTATGCCTATGTCTTCGAGCGTTTTGCCTATTTTATCTTCCAGTACGTTCAATAAAGTCTTTCATCCATTTTGATTCGATTTAGTAGAGAGTGAAAAATGTGGGTCTAGATTCAGTCTTCTGTGTATGGATAACCAGTTTTCCCAGCATCTTCTAGGACATATGAATCTATTTTATCCAGTGTTCCACTATTATTAATAACTGCTCTGCAGGACATATATCTTTATGCAAGTTCAAATTGATGACTGAAACTGGCATCACAGAGTCAAAGTGCAAGGCTGTGAGAACGGGAATCTGATAAGGAGAAAGCTTCCCCAACAAAAAATTCTGGGAAGGTTCAGAGGTGTAAGTAAGAATGGCACTTATAGACATATTTGCTTGACAGAAACACACACACGGAGACAGAGAGAGAATTACTAAAAAACAAGCAACCAGATAGGAAAAATTTGTCTTTGAAACAATAAACAATGCAATGGCAGGTCACTTTGTAGGTTCTTTAAATACTGCTCTTAGAGGATATTTCAGTAGATCAACTAGAGCTAAGGCATGAAGTAAAGAAACCGTGAAAATAAACCCCAAATCATCAGTTAAAAATCTATAGGAGGTGAAGAATTGAACTTAAGGGGCAAAGAGGAAGGAAAGATTATCACTAAAAAATATTCCATATTTTACAAGCTGGATAAGCCAGAAACCAACGATCCTAAAGTCTCATAAGTGCCTACATAATCAGTGGAGTCCAGCACAGGAAGAAAATGCTGGTGTCGGGCTCAGGGTACAGCTCAGTGATAGACCCCTTGCCTAGTATATAGGATGCCCTAAGTTTTTTTGTTTTGAGACAGGGTCTCTGTACTCCAGGCTAGTCCTGAACTCACTATGTAGCCCACGCTGACCTCAAACACACAACAATCCTCCTGCCTCAGCCTCCCAAGTGCTGGGATTACAGGTGTGGGCCACCATGCCCGGTTTATATGTGTTAGGAGATAGAAGTCAGGGCCTAGGGCTTACTAGGCAAGTGCTCTGTGCTATTATTTCTCCAGCCCCAACGCCACAAGTTTGAGTCACAGCACTTAAGGACAAAAGAAAAAAATTTAAAATACTGGGTGCTTGCTTAAAAATTTTTAAAGAATTTAATGACAAGTACCAGGCTTGGTGGTGCGGAACTATAACCCCAGCACACTGGGCAATTTAGCCAGACCTATCTCAAAATGAAAACTACAAAATACGCTGGAGATGTAGCTCCATGCCTGGCCCCACCTCATGACCGGAGAACATTAAACCAAGCTGGAGACGTCTACCCACGCAAAAGCCAGCCACACCTCGGTGGCCCCAGACAGAGGCTCCAGGCGCAGGGCCACCGCTCCCCAGCCCGCCCACCAGGCTGTCCCAGGGCTCAGGTGGAGCTCAGACCTGGGACTCTGGCACCGACCCGGAGAGGTCGAGCCTCCCCACCCCCCGCCGGGGCAAGGATCCCCAGGCGTGGCCGGTCTCGGCCTTGGACTGAGCCCTGTTACTCAAAACTCGCGGGAGGGGGCAAGAGAGGGCAGGAAAGAGCCGGCCGGGGCCGGGAAAGGCGGGCTGGCACGGTCCGGAACCGCAGCCCCGCGCAGCCACAGGGCAAGGATCGCGGCGCTGGGGAAGGTCTGCAAATTCCGGAGGGCTAAAGGAGCGTTTAAAGGAGACCGACGGAACCGGAAAGGCCCTTCGAAACCGCAGTATCTAGGGAGCGTCTGCAAAGACCACGGAAGGAAGCCAGGGATCGTCTACAAAGGCCAGAGTGGGTAAGAGGGACTAGGTCAGGCCGTCCCCTTAGGAAGAAGTCCTCCAGAAGCTAAGCCCAGCGTCTATTATCTGTGCTCGTATCTGGGACACTCCTTGGGACAGGGCTGTTGGTGCTTCAGCCAGGAAAACAGAACGTCTCGAGTTAGGGGGTGGACGGGGGTTAAAGAGGAGCAGGCACAGAGCAGGTCTGGGGACGCGCGCCCGTAATCCCAGCACTGAGACGCTGAGACCTCAAAATGAAAAGCACAGGGATGGAACTCAGCGTGGAGTCCCCGCGATCACCTGCACTACAAAAAAAAGGAAGCTTTGAAGCTTTTATTTAGGAGCCAGACACCAAACGACCTTCATACACGGACAGCTAATTGCATTCCCGGCAAACCTTCTGTCAGTTGTGACGAACGACCGACCGTTTCTTTTGTAAGCCCCGCCTCCAAGCCGTTACGTCTAGTTCCGCTATCTGATCCCGGAAGCGGTCAGCTCCCGCCCAGTTTTCACCGGGAGTCAACGTTCCTCCTTGATCAGGCACTTTCTCCGCACCTCAGGCCCCTGACGCACTTTCTCCCGCCCACCCATCAATCACCGGGCTCACCTATCCAGTTAGTGAGCTGAGGGGCGGGGCCATGGGGAGCGTCGTGTGACGCCAGCAGCTCGCCGGCCGGGAAGCCTGGAGATGCGTGACGAAGGAGGCGCATGACGGAAGCGCTGCAGGACGACGCCGCGGCGGCAGTCGGTGTAAACAAGGCCTTGAGCTACTGCGAGCCCAGCGACCACTCCTGACTGGTGGGTGGTCTCGCGCGGGGCGGTAACCGCCGGCTTCAGTGGGAGGTGCTTCTACGCTTCCTCTCTAGGCGTACACACCCCCGGCACACCACGTGGGCGTGAGTCAAACAGGAGGGGGTGTTAGGCCGAATTCCGGCCTCATTGGCTGTGGCTGCTGCCGGCTCTCTTAAGAAAGCGCTCTGATTGGTCGGTAAGGGGGAGGTGTAGGGGTCTAAGTCCCAAGGTTTCTGGTTGGTTAGATAAGATAAGCCGTGAGGCGCTCTCTTCCGCGAGAGGTTTTTATTGGTCTTCAAGAGAGGTTACCTGGGACCCCCCCACGGGTGGAGTGGGGGGGAGGAGTTTGATAGGTGAGTTTGGAGTCGGAAACAAAATTTTCAAAGTATTCTCGTTGGTGAGCTAGGGTTGCGCCCTTGGCTTGCTGCAGTTTGCTTTCCTTGCTTCACAGGATTGGGAAAGGTTTGTGTTCCCGAAGCCTTGAAAGTTATCACGGGCTAAAGAGACGGGATCTCTGTCCCTAGGAAGGTCTACCCTCCCAGAGATAGCTCCCGCCGCTTCTCGGGAAACCCTGATATTTCTAGAGCAGGCTTTGCTTTCACCAAACCCAAGGGGGTGACAGGAGGAGCTCTTGCACAGAACCTAAGGATGCTGTGACCAGAAATGGGATCGCGGAACAGCAGCAGCGCAGGATCTGGGTCCGGAGACCCCTCCGAGGGCTTGTCCCGAAGAGGGGCCGGCCTTCGTCGGAGTGAGGAAGAGGAAGAGGAGGATGAAGATGTGGATCTGGCCCAGGTACTGGCCTATCTCCTACGCAGGTAACTTACCCTCCGATGTGACTCCACAAGGTGTCACCATAGTCCCTTGACGCCAACTCTAGGCAGGAAAATTACAGCGGATAAGGAATAAGATTAGCGCAGGATGACTGTCCATTTGAAAGAGTAGCCTTTCTCTGATGGGACTCACAGCACTCCACACCCCAATAAGAGTGGATCTTACCTAGGACAGGTTACCTACAGGATCCACACTCGTGTCTGAGGGGCTACTCAGGGGGATCTCTCTGGCTGTAGCTACACAAATGGAATCTATTTTCCAAGTAAGTAAAAGAAGAAAGGGGAACCTGCTGGGAAAATAGTGACCTGAGGGATAAAGCAGAGGTGAGGAGGATTTGAAGCAATTGGCAGGTGATATGGGGCCATGTGGATTTTCTTGAAAAACAAGTTTAAATCGACAACTTTAACACTATTTCTGAGGAAAGAATGTGTTGAAGGGAGTGACCACCAGGAATTAACTGGAAAGGGTGTAGCTGCCTTGGTTTCTTTGTTATTGCTCTTTGGGGGAGAATCAGCTTGGGGATCCCTTCAGAAGATTTTGTTCTATACTTGATTCCTCCAACAGAGGCTCTGCAGGAAATGCTTTCAGAGTTTTTAGCTCTCTGGGAAGTCAGCTTAGTTCCACTTATATGAGCATGTTGGGATTCTCAGCTCTTGTTCTGAGATACAGATTGATTTCTAACTTTGTCATAAGGGAGGATGAAAGTAATGACTAGGATCTAGTCAAAATGAATTCCAAGTGATCTAAGAGCCAGTAGCCATTGACTCTGAATTTGGTTAGGGGAAGGGGTCCCTCCTTTATAATGGGGGGATCTCTCCACAGAGGCCAAGTGAGGTTGGTGCAGGGAGGAGGTGCAGCAAATTTACAACTCATCCAGGCCCTCTCGGACTCGGAGGAAGAGCATGACAGTGCTTGGGATGGTCGTCTTGGGGACCGATACAACCCACCTGGTAAGAGGAAGAAAGGCTGACAAGACATGAATGTTGGAACACTTTCATTAGAAAGTTTTGTTGTTGTTGCTCTGGCAAAAAAAAAATAAGTTAAATTGAAAGATAAAGTAATCGACAGAATGAAAAAGCCCTTGTAGTCTCAGCATATTCAGCCATATTGAGTGGACACAGCCTGTTAGATGTCTTCTGGGGCTCAAAAACCTAGGATGAAACTTCTCTTTGGTACTCACAGTAGATGCAACCCCTGACACCCAGGAGCTGGAATGCAATGAGATCAAGACACAGGTGGAACTGGCCACAGGACGGCTGGGCCTTAGGCAGGCAGCCCAGGAGCACAGCTTTCCTCGAATGTTATACCAGGTAGGCCTCTCCAAATCCAACCACCCCGACAGCTGAAAGTTCTGCCAGCCCCAAAGAATAAGGAAGTAAACGTTCCAAGGAATCCTCAAGTTCTGGGACTGAAGAGTTAGCCCTCCAGTGTGCTGTGGGTGGGACAGACTACCAAGTGTGACATTCATTTCTGTAGCAAGAGCAGTATCCATGGAGGAGGGGGCGTGGTATGACTGAAGTGGCCCTCTGTTTCTGCTAGCAATATTCCCCAATCCCTTCCATTTAGAGAGAACGGGGCCTCTGCCACCGGGGAAGCTTCTCCCTTGGAGAACAGTCTCGAATGATGTCTCAGTGAGTATGGGGCTTGATGAGAGGTTCTAAGCTTCAGATAGGTCTTTCTCCTAGAATTTGAAGAAATAGGTATTAAAGAATTCTCAGCAATATTCAGGTTAGGTTAAAGGGGGTTGAAGCTTTGAGAGTAAACAAAACAGAAACTATATAATTTTAGAGGATGGCAGAGAGGAAGAAAGACAGGGTTATTTATTAAACACAAAGCCAGAGGGGGCTAGAGGAATAGATTAGCAGCTAATGCACTTGCTTAGCAATCTCAGGGCCCTAGGTTCAATTCCCAAACACTATGTAAGCTGGGCGTGGTGGCACATGCCTATAATCCTAGCAGTTGAGAGACTGACACAGGAGAATCCTATGAGTTCAAGGCCAACCTGAGCTACATAGTCTTCCCAGGACTGGCCTGGACTACAGAGGAGACTCTGTCTCAAAAATAAATAGATAGATAGATAGATAGATAAATTTAAAAAGCCAAAAGGGAAGAATGACTTTGTACTGACATTCCGTTCTACTGAGGTTCTCCTATATTGAGCTTCCCTTACCCTCACTTTCCCTCTGCCTCGCCAGCTTCTTGCCCAATGACCTGGGCTTCACTGATACGTACTCTCAGAAGGCTTTCTGTGGAATCTACAGTAAAGATGGCCAGGTCTTCATGTCTGCTTGTCAAGGTACCACCCCATATAGAATACCTTTCTCTAGAACAAAGAACACCCTTCCAGACTGAAGCTGGAAACCCCCAGAGCCAGGGAGCTGAGAACTAGCTTAGGAGTGCTTAGCTAGAGCATGTTTCCCATGATAAAGATAAGACTCCTCAGATGTCCTGAATGAAACCCCATCTGGGAGTGGTACAAGGAAGGCAGTCCGTGACTCTATCTGATCCTTGCTTGTGCAGACCAGACAATCCGACTATATGATTGCCGGTATGGCCGCTTCCATAAATTCAAGAGCATCAAGGCCCGGGATGTAGGCTGGAGCGTCCTAGATGTGGCCTTCACTCCTGATGGAAACCACTTCCTATACTCCAGCTGGTCTGATTATAGTGAGTATGCACCAGATTTCCATTGTCTCTCTAGTTGGGACCTGAGGTCTCCTAGTCACTCTTCTCTGATTCGTGCCTTGTCCCGTTGAAATTACTCCCAAGGTTCTCTGATAACTTTTCATTTGTTCCCTTACCTAGCTATGATTATACTTTTTTCTTCATGCCCTGAAATTATTTTTCTCTTGCTTTTCTTAGTTCACATCTGCAACATCTATGGGGAAGGAGACACACATACTGCCTTGGATCTAAGGTACTGGCTTCTTGTCTGTCATAATACATTAGGCACTTTTCAAGGAAGACTACAGGAGCAAACCTTTTGAACTGGAGCTCCCACTTACAGGACGAGTATATTAGTTGCAAATTTCTATGTGGATTCCTGCCAGCCAGTTAAATAGATGGTTGCAGGATTACTTCTGGGCTCTCATTGCGGTAATTTGCATTTTAGCGTATGTTTTCAGTTAGTGAAAGTTGAAGGGAGGCCCACTTCACAGGCTGCTTTGCTCTCCTCAGGCCAGATGAGCGTCGCTTTGCTGTCTTCTCCATTGCTGTCTCCTCGGATGGCCGTGAAGTACTGGGAGGGTGAGTACTTATGGGACATTTCTGTCTAGACTAATGAGATAGAAATTCTGCCAGAGAGATCAGTTTTTTTGCTATTATGGAGACCATACTTGCAGCTCTAAGAAACAACCAGCCTTCTTAAGATCAGTGCTTATAGGCTGCTTTACCTTTGCAGTATTTTCCCAACATAAGATGGTAGGTCTCAAGCTTTCAGGGAAACGAAGCTAACTCCTCTCCACTTCCTATGTAAGAGCAGAACAGGGCTTGCCCCTTGGTAGAGATTCTCAGCAGGATTCCCCAAAGCAAGCCTAGTGTGGTCATCATAGTCATGGCTTCAAGACCCTTCTTCTCCCTTCCCTTTCAGAGCCAATGATGGCTGCCTGTATGTCTTTGACCGAGAACAAAACCGACGTACCCTTCAGGTACTGCTCCTGAGGCTTAAAGCTTCCAGCTTTTTAAGACTAGAAAGAAATCTGCAGTTTCCTGGCCTCCTTCTCCCCTAGATTGAGTCCCATGAGGATGATGTGAATGCAGTAGCCTTTGCTGATATAAGCTCCCAAATCCTGTTCTCTGGGGGAGATGATGCCATCTGCAAAGTGTGGGATCGACGTACCATGCGGGAGGACGACCCCAAGCCTGTGGGAGCATTGGCTGGACACCAGGATGGCATCACCTTCATTGACAGCAAGGTGGGCAGGGAGGCAGGACTGTACAACAAGACTACTCTGGTTCTGGTTTCTCAGGAAGATGTGGAAATGGACCAGTATGAGAACTTGAGGAACTCTTCATTAACTAGAGTGTGAAAAGTCTCCGGAAGGGGCTAAAGCCAGGTCTCCCTTACCTGCCAGTCCTCATGGAACAAGGCAAGCTTTCTTTATAAGAAAAGTAGAAGATAGTCTAATCCAGGACAGAATAGGAGACCCCACTGGTGCTCTGGGCAGAGAAAGGAAACCCTACTCAGGTAGTATGATCTGAAGCAGAACACCAAAGGTGAGCTCATGTGGATGAAGAAAGAGTCAGGCACTGTCAGAGAACTAGAGATCTTGTCCTACCACTGGAACAAGGAGATCAGACCAACTGGCACTGATGTTGGCACTCTGATGCTTCATTATTCATCTGTGGATTTGTAGGGTGATGCTCGGTATCTCATCTCCAACTCCAAAGATCAGACCATCAAGCTCTGGGATATCCGACGCTTTTCTAGCCGGGAAGGCATGGAAGCTTCACGCCAGGCTGCCACACAACAGAACTGGGACTATCGCTGGCAGCAGGTACCCAAAAAAGGTGAGTTTTGAAGTAGAACTGAGATCTGGAGATTGAAAGTAAAAGGTAGTAGGAGTAAAATGCTTAATCGCCGATAGGGCCTGGCATGGGCACAGTGAGTTTATCTGGGAGTTGTAGAGTGTTCCCACAACCCCCTTCTCCAAGCATTAACCCTTTGTTTGCTGAACAGTGGAAATAGCCAGTGGTTCTCAGGATTTGGAGCTGGAGATCACTGGCTTGTTGGTTTTGAACCAACCAGTAGAAGTATTAGTATTAGTATTTAGTATCATGACAGTCAGTTGGGCCATATTGGTGACTGCCATCAATTGAAGGTTGGAAAGGCAGTTGTTTCTGAGTCTTTCCTAAGGACTGACAGTACAGAACAATTTGGAAGCAGGATGTCTAAACTAGTGTTCTCTATACATCCTTCCCAGCCTGGCGGAAGCTGAAACTCCCAGGGGACAGTTCCTTGATGACCTATCGGGGTCATGGGGTGCTACATACACTCATCCGCTGCCGATTCTCCCCAACCCACAGCACAGGCCAGCAGTTTATCTACAGCGGCTGCTCTACTGGCAAAGTGGTTGGTAAGGATTGTGTTAGATAGAGGCCTGGGCAAGGGCAAAGGTATTTCTCTGACTTTCCACTCATACCTTAAAAATCCCAATGACAACTACATGTAAAATTTAATTTAGCTTGGAGCAGGGGAGGCTTAAGCAGAGAAACAGAAAACATTTTATTCATGAATACTTTAAAATAGAATTCTAGTCAGTAAATACAATAGATTACTAAAAATATAATTGGTACTTTTTTTTTAGCCAGTCAAGGAAGAGGTTGTAGATGAAAGGTAGGAAGGAACAGAGGCAAAAAAAAGGAGAGAGACGCAAAAAGACAGAATTGGATAGTAAAAGGACATGCAGTCATTGAAGCAGAAGGAATGCACAAAAAGGACTATAGATGGAAGGAACTGCCAGCATTCTATACCTAGGAACCCAGGAACTCAGGCAGAGAGGCCCACTCTCGGGACAAGGACCAGCAGGTACGCGCACCTACCGACGGACAGCCTGGTATTGACTTTTGGTGCCTTCCCTATCTTGATAAAAGGTTTTTTTGTTGTTGTTGTTGTCGTTGTTTTGTTTTGTTTTGTGGCAGAATCTCAGTCTGTAGTCTAGGCTGGACCTGAACCTAGGTAACTCAGCCTGGCTCAAGCTCCTGCCTCAGCCTCCAAGTCCTGAGATAACAGGCGTGTGCCACCATGCCCATTTTATGTGGTGCTGGGGACTAGAACTCAGGCCTTTGAGTTGCTAGGTGGACACTGTAACCACTGTGCTATTCCTCTAGCTCCTGTCTTACTAAAGGTTTTTAAGGCCATTACTTTTCCTTTGTTTTTGTTGTTGGTTGGTTGGTTGGTTGGTTTGGGGGTTTTTTGTTTGTTTTTTGAGATAGGGTCTTGTTCCATAGCCTGAGCTGGTCCTGAACTCACTGTATAGCCCAGGCTGGCCTTGGACTCATGGCAATCGTCCTGCCTCAGCCTCCCAAGTGCTGGGAGTGTGCCGCCACTCCCAGCTTTATATAGTGCTGGGGTATTGAATCTAGGGCCTTGTGCTTGCTAGACAAGAGCTTTAACAGCTGTGCCATTCCTCCACACCCTTTTTTT